>NW_018152386.1:0-25301 GCF_900067755.1 Pogona vitticeps
TAACCCGCACCACCACCACATCCCTTTAACAAACATAGGTTTCGCTATAATAACTTCTAGATGATGTGCTTTTCCTCAGGCTTTGAAATACTAATTAACCTGTGTCAATATTGACAAACTAGGTTAATTTTTTGTGTTGAATGCTATTCCAAATTGTGTGCAAACTATGCCTTTAACCTTAATCATTCTTCAAGCCAGAGATCTTATAACTCAAGAGGATTGTGCTGTCTTGATTCTTTCTCTTGTGTGTTGCTCTCATACTCAAACACTTGGAACTTGTTACTTTATTAAGGTCTTCCTTTACCTATGTGAAGTCCAGGGATATTGGCAATACTGAATCTGAAGAAGTACAGTGACTGTAACTGATGGTTGGCTAGTGCGCGACTGACACTTCAAGTATTTCACTGGGAATTGAAGGATTCATGTCCTCATTTCATTGAACCGTGAAACTCACTGCTTTGTTTATTTCATGAAGTTGTATGAGGATAAAATAGTGATGAGAAGAGCCATTTACCTTCATTTTTACTGAAGAATAAATGTGGAGTCCCAGTTTAACTGTGATTTTAACATAAATAGTTCAAAAACACATCATATGCAGTGTCAGGTATTTCACCATCTCCTCTTGAGGCTTAGCTGAAACACAGATTTTATACTTGGAAAAAGGTTGAACAGATTGCTTTATGCTCACTCTGTGCTGCTGAAACTGTAAAATGGCTTTGCTACTTTTGAAGCTGCAGAGTAGGTCTGTACTGAGCTCTGTCTTGTGTTCAAAAGGGGCTGCTTAGTTATCTCCCACTAGCACATTAGGTGCCATCCCAGCTTTTACTGCTCCTCTTGGTGCCAGGCAGTGTATTGGGCAGTGAAATCTTGGAAAAAGCTGTGTCAGTTTCTTGATTCTGACCTGCATCAGTTACAAACCTTAAGATGTCTCTTAAACTACCCCACATCAGACATGGGGATCTTACACCTGTGGTGGTCTGCTCCGCACTTAATTTTGGGCAGATCTCCCCAACACAATTTCAGCCAGCCATCTCAAACTCTTTGTTTGCACGTTTCATACATTTCCTGTCAAGGTGACTTAGAGTATCTTCAGATCAGTGATTTTTCTCATCTTCATGGTGGAGGCAGGGGGTACCATGCTTGTTATATCTCTACATTTCTCATTTCTCTTGTTTCATACTCTTCATATGCAAATACCTCATAAGGGATACAACTCGTGAGATGCTATTCTGATGTTATCCTCTTCTTCCCTTTTCCTATCCTTCTAACCTTAGAAGGGCCGCCTTCTTTAACGGTGAACTATGCAGAACTGCACACATTCATGTAGAAACAAATTTGTATTTAGGAAAGTAGAATCTTAACTCTTCTACATTGCTAGAACCCAACACTTCCATCTCTTCCCACTCCCCGATGCCTCTGTTAAGTACTTAAATGGGTGTTTATATTCAGTAGTTTAAATTTGTGCAGTGTTGTGTAAATATGACAGTTTGTGGGAGGATTAAAAGCCATAGTATGATTTTTGGGGGGAATGGAGAGAAGATGCTTTATAAACAAAAAGTACTCAAGTACTGTACGTGTTTGTAATAGGATACTAAGGAATTAGATTTAATTGTTAAGCATTAGTAGTTGGTGGTTGTTCCACAACACTCAAATAGTCATAAACTTTCCAACCCTTTGCATTCCTTCACCCTCTGCAAAACATCTGAAATCAGCATCAGTTTGCCTCATGTGTGAGGCAAATAATGCTTGTTGCAAGGCCTGCTTCCATGGTAGTGGGTGCAGTGTGAATATTGAAGTCCCCAAATTAAAAAGATGGAGAGCTCCTAGAAATAAATTTTATTTATTCTCTTTATGTGTGTTATTTGACTTGAAGATGTGCATTTCCCCTTTAGTTGTGAGCCTTCAGGGATTAAAACGATTCTATATGTATAGGAACTCCATCGTGCACATTTGTGCTGTGAACAAGAGAGTTCCTTAGATTAATATGTTCAGTCTAAATGCCTCTTTATTTATTGCTCTGTTTTGATTTCAGTGGCCTGTTTAAAATTCCACTTTGAAAGAGAAGTTGACACTTCCTTTGCCTGTAGGCAAAACTCATCCAGACTCTAACCTGGTGAAACAGAATCCTCATGCAAGCAGTCTGTGCATTGGAATGATTGCTTAACAGGGAGTTTAATGAAGCTGCAGAAGGCATTTGCAGCTCCATTGCACATTCATTGAGAGTAACGTGCATCTTTCTTAATCCCCTCCTTCCCTGCTTTTTCTCGACAGAGATGGAATGCATTGATGAGGGGCTGCTACAGTTCTGTGCAAACAAACTGAAACTGTTACATCTTCATGAGTCAGTCATCAGTCTAAATTCTGTGGCTATGCCATCTGAAACTGTACCATCTGATAATGTGAGTAATGGCAAAATGTCTTTTATAAAGAAATACAAATGTATTGAACAACATATAATAGAATATAAAAAGATGTTTGTCTAAGTTTTACACTGCTGTCTCAGTTTCTATAATTGGGGCTGACAGTATTTGGCATTAGGGAAGCCAGACTGCTTTTTGGCAAAAGAATCTCTCAGGTTTGTATTATTTTAATTCTTAGATCAGGGTGGGCACAATCTGAGGACTTTGGGACCAAACTGAAGTCTTTGGGTGAAAGCAAAGGCTGCATCAAGCCTGGAAACCTCTGAGAAACTCCATAAAAATAAGTAACAGGAAGTGGCTGGATGAGTACTTCCTGTTTATTGCGAGGGTTTGGAAGAGGCTTTTTGGGGCCCCCAAGTTCAGGAGCAAACAAACAAAAAACAAAACACTTCTGGGAGCTTTTTCTTTTCTTTTACTTCCCAAAAATCATCGCTGGATCACCAATGGCAAGATCAGGACTGGCGGTGGCAATGTGGTGACCATTTTTGACTTTTAAAGGGTCACCCTTTCCAAAGGTGCCCAAAGACTTCTCCGGGGCAAAAGGGACTGCTAGGGAGCTTTGGAACTAAAAGGCTCCGAGGAAACGCTAAAGAAGCTTTTACTTTGTTTTAAGTACACGTTTTTGGCATTTGATCCAGCTTATACCCCAGTGCAAAGTTAGCCAACAGCATTTTGCCACTGTAACTGCAAATATAATGGTTGGTGTGATGTCCAGTATTTACATAGGGCACTCCTTCTGCGGAAGGACCCACAGCAATCTGACAAGGGCAAGAGTGTCCACAGTTGAAGTTCCTTGTGCATGAATATTAAATAAGTGACTGGCCATTTTAATTTCTAAGTATTGCTTGATACTTAGCAGTCAGTTTGATGAGCATACTGATCTGTGCCTAGATCTTTGAAATGTTCAGAATGGTGGTTATGTTTGTGTTCTTGCTTGTTTCAAGCAATATATGCAGGATATAGGCATTACACGGAATGCATTTATTTTACGGATGGTTTATGAAGCATTTTCACCACTTAACTAATAGCCACTTAAGATAATGGTTCAATTGATGAAACAGTATGGGACAGAATAAAAAAAGAATCTCAATAGGGTCTTGCAGAATTTCATTGAGACCCCTCCTCCCAACATTCCCTGACACATTCCAGGGGATACAGGAAGATGCCTCTCAGATTATGCAATATAACGCAGCTACTCAGATTGGAAAAATTCTTGGATTGGCCCTTTAAATGGAAACTGTTGAGTGGAACACTATGGTAGCATTTCTGGGGTGTCTGTGGTCTTCAATGTTGTATATTTAATTTATTACTTTTAAGGACTTGGCTAAACTACTCAGATTAGAAGAAAAAGAGTTTACTAGGCTACAGATGTTATTGGAGAACTACAAGCAGTTGAATACCCAGACTTCTGTTCACTTTGCGGAGGATAAAGATGGCAAACTACCTGTGAAAACCTTCTTGGAGTATTTGGATTATGAGAAGGATGTGATTCATGTGAAGAAGTTGGAAGAGAAGGAATATGTGGCTTTAGGTATGAACCCTTGATGATAAACACTGCCTTGAGTGTGGGATCTTCAGTGCACTTGGGTTTCCACTCCTGCCTAATTTCAGGTTCCTTCTCTGTTGCAAAGACATGTCAGGCTCTTTCTGCAAAAGCACCATAAGAAGAGGGATGTGGACAAAGGGCTCTAAATGAAGGTCATACTGGACCCCTGTGCAGTTATAGTCAATAACTGGATGCATAAACAGGAATGGTCCTGTGCTGTGCAGCACTTCCACTACAACACTGCAGTGCTATGTAGCTCTACCCTTTGCCCGGCATTGCTCTTTGCCACAGGATAGATGTGAAGGCTGCATCCACACAGATGTCTGTGTAGCACAGCTGGGTTCTCCCATGCTAAGATTACCTGGACTGCATTAAAAGTGATCTGTGTGGCCATAATACTAGGGCTGCAGTCTCATGAAAAATGCTAAAAGGATCAGCACTTACTTTACTGCCTGTGATCAAAGGCAGTAGTGAGGAGATGTTGGGGGAAGGGAGGAAGAGCAAAATGTAAGTACATAGTTTATATTCAAATTATTTACTGCCCACCTGCATTGGTTCAATCAGCATTTATTGATATGTATTGTATGATTTACAAGCAAAAGGTCTTTAAGGGAAGACAATGTTTAACCATCAGGAAAACTGTGTTATATGTATTTGTTTGTGCAGGAAGCTTTTTTTTCTGGAAATGTTTACATGGAGAAAGTTCAACAGAAGAAATGTGTGAGACACTCATGTCTGCAGGCTTTAGCCCCCAGCTATTATTGGTGAGTACTGTACTATCTTTTTTGTTTTATTCAGTATAGCTTGCATCAAATCTCCATGATAACGTCTCTCTGTTAACATGCTCTTCAGGGTTGACAGCTAGGTGTAGTCTCAGAACAGAATGACCTCCTTTCAGAGGATGTTGGAGGATGTTGATGGGGAGAAAAAAGATCTTCCTATGGGCTTGGGGGATGTTTCCTGTTTTTTCATGCTTGCACATACAACAGTTTTCTGTGTAATACACATCAAGCTACTGTTCATTGACTGCAAGACAAAGTAAATAACATCTGTTGCTGCCAAGTATCTATTACTAAAATGGGTTGCCTAACTTTTTAACGTACCTTATGATACTCCTACATCGATCACCCCAAACACAGGATGGGGAAAGCTCCTGGACTATATTATGAGAGAGGTCTATCCAATGTGAAGCAACGGTTTAAAATGGAAGTACTGTTGTACTGTGTATTAATGCTCCAGGGAGCTTATTGTTGTGGGAAATGTAAAAGTCAACAGAATCGCTTTCTAATTCTCTCTAGAGCTGAGAGCTGAACATCGCTAAGCCAAATCTCTTTTTATTTTTACGAGAAGTCTCCTAATTCGTCTTTTTCAGTCCCTGGTTCTCAGTGTATGGCTTGCTAAGGAAAAAGATATGCTACATAGAACACAATCCGTTTGTTGCCTTCATGCAGCGCTGTCCCTTCTTAGCAAAATGACAGGTGAGATGAGTTGATAGAACAGAAATAACTGGTGTGTATGTCTTCAAAATAGACCATTGACATATATCTGTAAATGATGATTAAAACTGTGGACTTTACTTTTATTAGACTTGTACCCCATCCCCCTAGACAAAGTCTACTCAGGCCAGCTTACATAAATAATAAAGCACAACACTATAACAAAGATAATAAAATTGTACAAAACACAAAACTTAACACTTATTACTAAATACATTGCCAAAGTCGAGCCTAGTGTTTCATGTGAATTTATTTCAAAAGAAGTGAACCACTAAATACTTCTGAATTTTTCAAAAGGCTCTCTGGGAATGTACCCATGTTCCAATTGTGGTACTTAAAAGGCCTGAATGCATACTCAGGTGCAGCAGAGTTTTCAAAGGCTACTCTTTCCAGTATAGTAGCCTGTGGAAAGTTTTTCTTTTCTACTTCATCCTCTAACTTTCTCTGCTGTTCATCTGTTGTTGCACTGAAATTCTGGCAGTGTATGTCAACTTGTGGATAGGCTCACCATGTTAAGGATCGATCACTCCTCCTATCCACATCTCCTGTTTGTGTAGCATTTTCAATTTGCTCCTAACACTTGTTTTTTTATAATTTTTTATAAAACAGTTCTGTGATTAATTTCTAGTTGATTATTTATCCTTATCCTGACAGAATTCTATCAACACCTTTTTTGAAACACGCAAATTAAAAATAGTCGCCTTGAAAGCATCTTGTGACTTCTTCATAAATATCAGCTGTGTATCTTGAATGTTTCAAGACAATCATGGCTTCAAGATAATGTTCTTGAACAAAATGTTGCAAACTATTGTTTGAAGGAAGCTAATGGAATGCCAGTACTTTCATGTCACTGAATGGAGAGTGTAATTGTTTTCACATGGCTAATGTCTAGATTTGACCACTGTAGTGCAATTTATGTGGGGCTGCCTTTGAAGACTATCTGGAAAGTGCAGTTGGGATTGAATGTGACTGCAAAAGTATTATCTGGACCTGTCTATCCTGGCATTCAGTCACCATTGAAATCTGAGCTGAATTCAAAGTGCTCATTTTGATTTTTAAAGCTCTTCACAGCTAGGAATATTTGAAAAAATTACTTCTTCCTGTATGTAACTATCCATGCTCCAGCTGTTCTCTTTGTAGTCCTAAAATCTATGATAGGGTGGATGGCGATAATAGGGAATGCTTTCTTACTAGATGCTCCTCCCTTATGGGGTACTGCCCCAAGAGGAGCTCACCTGGTACTAATCTTAATTTCTCCCCTGCCAAATGAAACATTTATATTTATAGACTTTTTATGTTGGAGTCCTGCGCCTTCACTCCAACCTTCTGTAACTTATTACAGGACTTCTCTGAATCTAGAATTTTAAAAATGACTAATATTTACTCTTAGTATCTTCTACGTTTCCTCTCTGTTTAAATTATTTTAATGCATCTTTGTAAAATTTTTCATAATATATTTTAGAATTTTAATTTGGCTTTGTATTAGATTCGCTGTGTTATTTATAGAGCATTAATTACTGGGAAACTTAAACGTACAGTAAACAGTGAACGGCAAAATTTTGAAGCAAAACAATATTGCATATTTACAAAATCACATTGGATTGGTATGGCCATTAAATGACTGTATTAGTTTTAGTTAGTTAAAACTGTATCAGTTAACTACAGAAGAGATTTTGGGGTAGAACTCTGTCTTGCGTGAGGATTGGAAACAGCCCTTGTAGCAACACTACTATCCAGTTCTGTATCATAATGTACCAGCAGATTGTCGACATTGGTCAAAATTGTGTTGCTTAGTAGTAAACTGCACTAGAGTAGGTCCACTGAATCAATTGAGATTTGGTGAGTCAATGTCTTTATAAGTTCCATTGATTCAAATGAGCCTACTCTAATGTAGGTTCTTAATAGCAAATTGTTTTACGGTAGTCTCATTTGAATCAATGGAATTTATAAAGGGGTTGACTCACCAAATCTCCATTGATTCAGTGGGTCCTCTCTAGAGTGATTTACTATACTAAGGACAGGATTTGAGCCATTGTCTTAAAAGACCAAGCTTTCTTTCTTTTAGAACTCTCAGGGAACGCCTCTATTCTTCTTAGCTCTGGCGTTTGTTGGAGATGTGTGATGATGTATGCATTATAGGAGGGGAATACTTTTTTCTAAGAGGTTTCCCACAGTTCCTTATAAAAGCCATTTCAGTTCATGTATTTTTTTGAAACCAATACTTTCATTGGTTAGGTGGGTTTTGATCACATTTTCTAAAATTGACTAGATGGTATGGTGCTACAGCTGATTTTGTTTTTAAAAATGTTCGATTTTTGCTTTCCTGCTTTTAGCTGACAACTTTTACACTTCAGTTTTTCCCTTTTTGTATTTAGTTGCTATAGATGAGTCCTGGGATTCTCAGTCAGTCTCCCCCTGGTGGCAACAAATGCGCACTGCCTGTATTCAGTCTGAAAATAATGGTGCAGCCTTTTTATCTGCCCATGTTGGGCATTCTGTCACAGCACAGATCACCGATAGCATAGCAGAGAAAAAGGTCAGTAAGTTATCTCTTCCCCCCTGAGATACTTGCAATAGCTTCTTTCCTAAAAAGAAAAGTATGCTGTTTGCTGCTGCTAATGAGTATGTGTTAAACTCTCATTTATTAAAAAATATTTAAAATTTGGCTTTTGTTGGCAATGAGATGTAAAGGTAGAATCAGGTGAGTCAGCATAGACCAACTGGCTGTAATCTGACAGGATACCAAATTACTACAGTAATACTGATGCTGAATTTCACATTCTTTTTAGGTATTGCTAACACTAAGAACTGTTCCTACTTGTGTTTCTGTTTAGTACCTAGAATGTAACACTTCATTGTACTTTGGGGGGTTTTGTGTGTGTGTATTAGGCTTTAATGCAGCATAATGTCAGGAGAGCAAAAGTCCTTCTTAACATAATTGTGATGGATAGCATTGTGTAAGAGTTAGTATAACTAGTTGTGCACTTCTACACAAAGGGTTCTGCATCCTCATGTGCAACTAACTACTCACACAGCAGAAGCTGTATTGGGGACTATGTCTGCATGCTGAACTTGTGCAACCACCAGTGGAACCTATCTTCTGCTAGTCCAATGACATCATGGGATACAGGCCTTAGGCTCCTAGGAAGTTCAGATATAACACCCTTCTGCCCAGTTCCTAAGGGATAAATGAAGATAGTTATTCTGCCCTTTCTCCTGGAATTCCAAGGCAGCATACATTGTCTTCCCCCACCCAGAATTTTATCTTTTCAACAAACTAAAAGAATAGGTTAGGCTGCACGATTGTTACTCTCTCCTTATTTCTACCTGGTTTTTAAAAGATAATACAGTGGTGTCTCGCATTGCGAGTTTAATTTGTTCCGCAAAAATCGCTGTTGAACGAAAACGTCGCTATGCTACATTAAAAAGCCCATAGAAACGCATTAAAACCTGATTAATGCGTTCCTAGGGGCTTAAAACTCACCGTTCAGCGAAAATCCTCCATAGCGCGGCCATTTTTGGTGCCTTTTAAGCGAGGAATCCATCCCAGAAAACAGTGGGTGGCCATTTTGTTTACCCAGCGGCCATTTTGAAATCGCCAATCAGCTGCGCGAAAATGGTCACTTTGCGATGATCGGTTCCCGAAGCAGGGAACCGATCATCACAAAACGAAATTTCCCCATAGGAAACATCGCAAAGCGATCGCTTTTGCGATAGCAAAAAGTTCGTCACAAAGCGATTTCATCGCTAAATGGAGCGCTCGCTAAGCGAGGCACCACTGTACTTTAAGTTGATCATACAATCTTTTGCCATACCCGTGTCTACTGATAATACATCTGTTATTGAGAGATTTCCTTTTCTTACTTCTCTTCTTCATCTAAGCAAAATATGCATGTGGCAAACCTATATCATAAAGACAGTCATCAGTGGTGATTTGATTGCACTTTTCAGTTGTGTGTATTTCTGCTAAACATTTAAACCTCTGTGCAGAGTCCCAGTGTGACTCCATTGACCAAACACCATGGAGAGTTCACAAGCCATTTTTGTCTGTTAGTTTTCCCATATAACTATAGGTGCTGATACAGATCCTTGGGAAGCCCTTTCGCTCGATACGGAATACTGGAAACTTCTGCTGAAACAGCTGGAGGATTGCCTAATACTTCAGACACTCCTGCTCAGTAAAGTGAGCAAGAAGGCAAGCCAAGTCTCCTCTCTGCAGACTGAGCCACTCGGCAGACTCTCTGTCAAGAAGCTGCTTGAGGGAGGAAAAGGTGATCTTGCCAAAAGAGCTTAGCTTGGATTCAAATATCAGTGAGTGGACCTTCACTCATGCATGGGAAGGGAGGCAAATTTCACTGATTACACCTTCATTGCAGCCCTGGACCTCCTAAAAATGTGCATACTCCAGAGGAGTATGAGAGGTGGTGAAGGAAGCTATATGGCAGAGTGAGGATTAAGGAAGATCGCCTCTCCTTCCCCCCTTACTCTTCTATAACTAGGAACCTCTGTTAGATATAATCATTTTTTGTAACTAGAAGGACTTGTTTTCTTCATAAACCAGCTCAATCCAACCCAGTCTATTGGGTATCTGTGTTTTCCTTCCATCCTTCCTAAATATAAAATTCTCTCGTAATCTTCAAGGCACTTGCTACTTTTAATTGAAGTTTTGGTGCCGTCACATTTGGTCTGAGGTGATTTTACTGTGTAGGATTTGTGATATCCTGTCTATCTGTATCCAGTGTTGTGCTGTTAAGAGATAAAACATGTTTGTGGGCATGGTTTCTGTGGTTTGAAGGAGCCTAAGAGGAATGTCAGACCAGGTTGTCTTAAACTAAACCTGTCAAAGGTTCTGAATTTTTCTGTGGATTCTGGAGTGTTTATAGTCACTTGTTAATTTGCCCTAGGTTCTTTAACAACCCACATACACAGATTATAATGAAATAGAAACTTACAGGCATTTAGTTTAAAATTGAGAAGAAATCAAGGGCATCAACAGTCCTATTGAATTTGAAGTTAAACAACAGCTCAGCTTATACAACATTTTAGCCTTGGTTTTAGGCTGCTTGAGTTTATTTGTTGTTAAATAATTCCAGCATGTTTCTCATGTTGTTTAAGAAATAAGTCAATTTAAACTGCCTTATCTTGAGTCTGGGTTTTCATGCTACAGAGTTTTTCCTCAAGTCTTTTCTCCATGAGACTGGATTAATGTCAAATAATAATAATAGTAATGAAGTGTTGTCTTAGTGATATTAGAACTCAGTGAAAGGTGCAAAATAATCCCAGTAATATAGAAGAAGGTGGAATCAAGATGTGCAAATAGAACTCAATATGTAAATTAAATTTTTATGGAAAAAATCAGATAGACACATTATTCTATTAGTATTAGCTAACAGGAGGATTTTGGATTCAGTACGGTGGCATCTGATAAAGGATTTAGTATCAATAGCTTATATGACATGCATCTGTGTTCCTGTACCAACAGAGAATTGCTGATAAGCAGTAGATTTATTTTTCCCCCATGCCCAGAGGCATTGTCCAAGGAAGATGTTAGGATTGTAAACTATCTTGATGCAGAAAAATATTTTCATGTGTGTGTATCTCTCTCTCTCTCTCTCTCTCTCTCTCTCTCTCTCTCTGTATGTATGTAATTGATGTGATTTGTATCGTGGCATCTTTTTGTAATTGTTGAGTGTCATATTGTAGACACGGTTATGCAAGGCAGTCATATAGGGAGTCACACAATACTGTGTTTTCTTCAAAACTGAGCTCTTCATATCTGATGTGGTAACATTTCTTTTCAACTATGGGGTGGTAAGAGACAACTGGGCAAACCCAGGTCAAAAGAGCTCATCATGTGACAGACAGTTGATGTGATAAGTCCTTACAAAGGTGAGCAGGTTTGGGGTTTATGGGAATTCTGGAGAAGCTCATAAAAATATCTAGAGCAACTGCTGGATTGAAGTGAGTGGAAGTTTTGTACTGCTGTTTGTGGATAATTGCCACCTCCCCAGCCTTTGTTGTATCTGTAACTATTTATTTCACCCCTTTAATTCCTTAGGCAGCTGCTTCAATACATTGTATTGGGCGTAAAATGTTTAGCCATTTTATAGATTCAGCAGAATCAAGTGGTCAAGATTTACTTGGATTCTGCATCTTCAGCAGGCATGTGGCTGGTTGTGACCTGGCATGCTCCCAGATTAGAAAACAAACGGCATACACATATCTCTGCATTTAAAGCAGTTGTTGGGAAGAGACTCAGTCTAACCATTTCCCTCAAATGCCATGTCTATATGCATTCTTTCCAACGTAGGAAGAACATATAAATTGCTAGTCTTTGCCTAGAATGTCAAGCGGCACCATCCAGGAAAATCGTACTGTACTACAGTATTAAGATTTAGTGTGTGCCTACACTGAAACCAGGAGGAATTATAGCTGATTCTCGACTGCCTTTTACATTGTTTCAGGAGGCATTGCTGACAGTGTAGCAAAATGGGTGTTTAAACAAGACCTCAGCTTGGCATTACTCAGACTGGCACAGAAGAGAGAAGAGTCTGAAAGCGAAGAGGAAATGCAGCAGACAGAGAGTCATTTTCTAGCGGAAAGTGTAGAAGACCAGCCTGGCTTTGAAACGGTACTAGGTAAAGATGCTGAACAAATCCCTGAATTGAGAAACAAACTAAATTAGCTGAAGGGTCTCCATCTGGTAAGCATCAAAGGAACGAATAACAATATTAATGATCTTCTATAATTTATTTCCAGAATTACTGCGTTTAGCATATCAGCAGTTCCCTTGTAGCCTGGAGATGGATGTACTCCATGCACATTGCTGTTGGGAGTATGTTGTGCAGTGGAACAAAGACCCAGAGGTAATGGGGCCTTTCAGGTTTTTTATCCTCATATTTCATATGTTTCCTATACTGTAGATTGGGAGAAAGCTGTATAAACTTGTTTTTGAATAACATTGTATAGACTGGCCATTTGTAGAGAAAAGCTGTTTTGACCAGTTTGATGTTTTACAAGTTGTTTTACCACTTGAGTTGCAAGTTCATTAGTTGATGATCAGTTCTGCTGCCATAGCTTGTTAGAAGCTGATAGTGCTAGTTCAAACGACTGTATTAAATACTGTGTTTTGAAGGCTAAATGATGTTGCAGACAGTATATGAATGACGTCTGGGGAGGATAAAGTTGTATCTTGCAATATAGATATTGAATGCAATGTTGTTGCATTCAAACAACATTGTGAATTGGAGAAGTGTCCCTAATATAGCATAATGTTAAATGATGCAGATAAAAAATGCTTCACAAATTATTGTTTTCAAAGAATTATTTTTATTGCTTTTTCATTTTTACCATGTTTTCTAAAACAGAATTAGTTATTCATAGTGCTTGTCCTTATCTGCTGCTTTGAAGCTGTATTTGCTTTTTCAAACTGCAGAGAGATAAATAAGCATCCAGTGTTCATTCCACACGAATTTCAGAGAAAAGGGTTTTTTAAAAAATACAGAGCATTCTTCTCTGCTAGAAGAGCTTTTCATGGGCATCCATTTTGTAAAATAACTTCTCTTTGTGCACATGTGTGTATTTAGCCTTGGCACGTATTAATCAGGCCTCATACTTAACAAAGGCTGTGATGCTGATCAAAAGTCTTAAGATGTTAAATCAAAGCCCTGAAGAATTTAACAGATAGTTAGAGGATTGTGATATGCAGTTTGTATGATTCAGTGCATTGATCTACTTAAACATTGTTATTTCTCTCCCCCCTTTAATCTTTTAATACAAGGAAGCCCGTTTTCTCATCAGATCTATAGAACATCTCCGATGTATCACCAGTGCTCATGTTCAGCATGGTATGTACAGATAGAACGGTTACATTCCTCAGTAACATTTGAATGGTTTGTATAGTTTAGAGGTGGGCAACTTTAATGAACCTTGGGGTTTCTGTCTCTTCCCCCCACCCCCAAGGATTGTCCAGGGATTATGCAGACAGCTAAAAAAGAAAACTCTGCAAGACCAAACAGATCCTACTTCTAGTTCTGAAAAATTGGCAGACTATTTAAAAGGCAAATCACTGCTTCTTAAGGCGCGTGTGTGTGTGTGTGTGTGTGTGTGTGTGTGTGTGTGTGTGTGTGAGAGAGAGAGAGAGAGAGAGAGAGAGAGAGAGAGAGAAGAAGAACCATATTTGGAGCAGAGCAGTTGGAGAGTCCGATGAGGGTGTGGTCTACAAAAGCAGCCTTGGAAGGATCATACTTTGCTCACCTCTGATCAGTTGGAGAGTCCGATGAGGGTGTGGCCTACAAAAGCAGCCTTGGGAAGGATCATACTTTGCTCACCTCTGATCTAGATTGAGTCTTTATCAGTCTGTATGCATGAGGTAGAGGCTCACTTCAGGGTTGTCACTTCAGGTTTATACGATATGGGGGGATTCACAACTGTAATGTTGACTGAATCAGTGTTATGTAGTAATTAGAATGTTGGACAAGAATTTGGGAGATATGGGTTCAAGCGCTGAGTAACCTTGGGCTATTTTGCAAGATCATTGTGTGATGTACCTTACAGGGTAGGTACCATTTATGGCACTTTGAGCGAAAAAGTGGGATATAAATGCAGCAAACAAGTAGAATACAAAGGCAGCTTTATTGTAAGGAAAATGGTGATGCTCACACTCATTTTATAATTGTGCATACCACTATCACTGAATCCCTGCAATGAGCATTGCGTGCATACACACACAGACACACACACAAACTGCAAAATTATCACACAACAATATTTTAATTAGAATGCAGACATTGCTATATTAATCAATAAACATAATCCAAACTCAGGTGAATCAAGAGAAAGAAAAAAAAATCCCCAAACCGTGTACAGTCTTTCAGCATCACAAGAACTTCCTTCATCAGGTGTCATGTTACAAAAGGTGGTAGGGAGTCGGAAGAAGAGGGCTGGGGAAGGGGAGAGAGCCAAAATATATTAGGTCTTATAGGCTTTTTGTTCCTGCACTGTTCTGTGGTGGGGAAGGAGAAAGCAGTTCAAATGTGTCTCTCTCAAGAGAAGTACTGCTGGTGTTGACTTACAGGAGGAATTAACCACTCTTCTGACTGAGAATGTACTGAGGAGAATTTGTTCCTCCATTGTTACTTTGAAATTTACTCTCTTTCTGTCCAATATTTGAAATAGCGGATATTTTAAGTAATACAATATTTGTATGTTAGGTTATATTTAAGATTACAAATACATGATTATAGTTATTTATTTAAATATTACTTTAATTACTTAAATTCAGGTACTTGTAATCTTAAATATAAAATATTTTATATGGCAACTAATGCAAATATTTATATTTGTAGGTGAATAAACAAATGTGTAATTTTATTTATTTCCTGCTTCCCACCCCCCCCAAAAAAACCTCGAGCTCAAGGTGTCTCACAACAAAATTAACCAAGAAAAACACAGATAAAAATGCAACAATACATTTAACACATATTACTAACAAATAATTTTTAAAAGATAATATTAGAATGCATTTGAGTTAAAATCCATTTAAAAGCACATCAATGAAAGTAAGTGTAGAGCAGCCACCCATTAAAGTCTCATGAAAGGAAAAAGCTCAATTCCTATTCAATCAGCCTTCTGTACTCCAGCAGTTTTGCACTAACATCATTTTGCCACAGGTTTCTGATTCTGTCACTTTGCCTAATAGAAAAACATGTCTGACATTGCTTATTCTGGAGCTTAAACTTATATACCTATTGCAGGTATTGCTCTAATGATGTGGAACACATTCATCGTAAAAAGGCTTTCTGCAGCTACTTACTTAATGGACAAGGTATATTTTGCAATTTCTCATTCTGTTCTTCAACAAAGTTGGGGAAACCCTTGACAACTACTGTTTTAAACTTCAAGAAATCTCAGCTGATTTATTACTTCAGTCAACTAATTTATTAAATCTATATTTATGGGTGAATAAATACCTCTGCAGGGGGAAAGGTGTGCTTTTTATATAGCAAGCACATATACTGCATCAGGCATGATCTCTTCTTACAGTGAGAAGCTGTACTTGGCAGCTCATACTTGATGAGATGAGGTAGCCTTGATGCAATTTATGTGGGCATTATTTTAAGAATTACACTTTTTTAAAAAGCTGCTCCCATGCAAATATATAAATTTGTGTAATACATAACTTCGGCTGAAATCCTGTTGAGCACAGTAAGTCACGCTGGAGTAGGTGCATTGAATCACTGAGGATTTGGTGAGTGAACTCCTCCGTATGTTCCATTGATTTAGAATAGCCCTACTCTAGCTGTTTTTCATCCAAAGAGGTGTTCAGCACTTCCCAGACCTGTCTCCTCCAGTGGACACTCACTCAGAGGCAATGCCCAAAAGTGGTGGGGCAGGGAAGCACCAAGCAGCTTTTTGGACAAAAAATGAAACAGGGGTTTGTGTCCATCTCTGGTTGTGACATTTTAGTGCAATAAGGCACTGACTGAGTAGGCCAGTTTGAATTAATGGAACTTATGGAGGAGTTGACTCACCAAATCCCTGCTGAGTCAATGATCCTACTCTAGTGTGACTTATTTATGCTAAGCAACAGGATGTTGGCCATTGTGTGCTGCAAAATGACCATTTGCTTTTAACATGCATAGGGATAAGCATATATACTCTGATTGCAGAAAGTGAGGAGGAATTAAAGAACCTCTTAATGAGGCTGAAAGAGAAGAGCGCAAAAAATGGTCTGAAGCTCAACATCAAAAAAACTAAGATCATGGCCACTGGTCCCATCACCTTCTGGCAAATAGAAGGGGAAGATATGAAGGCAGTGACAGATTTTACTTTCTTGGGCTCCAGGATCACTGCAGATGGTGACAGCAGCCACGAAATTAAAAGATGCCTGCTTCTTGGGAGGAAAGCGATGACAAACCTAAACAACATCTTAAAAAGCAGAGACATCACCTTGCTGACAAAAGTCCGAATAGTCCAAGCTATGGTTTCTCCAGTAGCGATGTATGGAAATGAGAGCTGGACCCTAAAGAAGGCTGACCGCCAAAGAATTGATGCTTTTGAATTGTGGTGCTGGACGAGACTCTTGAGAGTCCCCTGGAGTGCAAAGAGAACAAACCTATCCATTTTGAAGGAAATCAACTCTGAGTGCTCACTGGAAGGACAGATCCTGAAGCTGCGGCTCCAAAACTTTGGCCATCTCATGAGAAATCTCCCTAGAAAGACCCTGATGTTGGGAAAATGTGAGGGCAAGAGGAGAAGGGGACGACAGAGGACAAGATGGTTGGACTGTGTCATCGAAGCTACTAACATGAATTTGACCCAACTCCGGGAGGCAGCGGAAGACAGGAGGGCCTGGTGTGCCCTGGTCCATGGGGTCATGAAGAGTCGGACACGACTTAACGACTAAACAACAACAACAAAGCATATATTCAATTAAATAATTGATGAAGTTGGGGAATTCATATATTATGGCTGGGTTGCGTCAGGTACAAATAAAGTATGGACTGTTGTGATTTGCAAGGTAATCTGTTTTTCATGAACTTAATAGAATGGGCAAAGGGTGGCTGTCAATAGGATGTTGGGCAGCCTTAGCTGTAGCCAAGCGAGCCAGGGAGTGAGAGGTGCTGAAAACTGCAGATGAAAACTGATATAGCTGCATCTCCAGGACTGCCTTTTGCCCACTCTGGTAGAGGCACATATTGAAGTTTGATTTATAAAACAAATGTATGTATGTGTGGAAACACACGTATATGTAGACATACACAAACATGATATACACAGGAAATGGTGGGAGGGACAAGGAAAAAATACTCTATACATTGATGGGTCGCAGCACTGTAGTGTGCAGTGCTTTTCTTGTTTTTTTTATTAAATAAATTCCTAATGAATACATTTTTCTGTAACAGGTGGGAAAAGCACCAAAGGACAGATTATGCAGAAGGGTAAATACTTTTTTAAAATCTGTAAATATATTGAAAAATATCTAAGAATGTCATGTGTGATGACATTTGTAGTGCTTTTAAAAATTATAGATGTGGGTGATATAAGCATGTGAGAAGGGGAAATGCGCTGTTGTCTTCCTCTGTCCTTGTTTTCATTGCCCTCTGTACATGGTGGAGGGCAATGGTCTAAAGAGGAGAGAGCCCCTCTCTCTAGGGTAGCTTTCTCCATGATTTGGAATGTGTTGGCTGAAATCCTGTTGCCCTGCTGTTATGTATGCAATGGGGATGGCATCATCACCAACAAATCACCTCTGATTAAAGGCAAATTGGTGCTGAAGAATAGGCAATTCCAGGATCCACACAACTCATAAATAATGCAACAAATTAGTTTTCAGCTCAAATTTGCCAAAGGAAGCCTTTAATCAGCAGCTGCCAGAGACATTGCCATTGTCATCATGCATGCAAAGCTGTGCAAAGCATGTGTCCTCTACACAAGATGAGCAATCTACACCCCCTCCTGTATTATTGCTTTCCTGTACCTGTGGAGGAGCTACATGTGAGCAGGAACCCCAACTGTGTGTGTGTTATCACATATAAAGTTGTCATGAATGCATCTCCTTATGTGTGAAGTAAGCCATGATGAATGGGTACAAGATTAATACTCCCCTCATTTTCTGTGAAATACTGTATATATGTTTTTTAAAATCATTCATTTTTTTGTTTAAAAGAAGCACATACTTGTTCTAAATAGAAGTTTTCTTGAAATCAAAGTGACTTTGATCAGTTTTACACATTCATTGTTTCTGCATTAAAAAAAATTATCTTTGACTTTTTCCAGTGTTAGTACTGAAAAGCATTCTTTGAAACTGTTTGTCTCCACGCTAAACGATTTTTAACATTTTAAACAAATTTTGCATATAAATCCAAAATGGTTTTCATCATCCTCTTGTTTTTCTAATTATTCCAATTCTCATACACCAGGATTCCTCAGTCCATTCCCACTTTTAGCATGTTCAGCATATGGTTAGGATTTATTTCAGCAAGTGAGGGGGTCCTTCTTTTTCATTTCATGGCCAGTATCCTATTGTCAATTTCAACTTGCATAAGGGAAATTGCATAGGTAGCAGTGGCAAATGGCCACACATTAACAAGATGCTAGTTGCGTTCCTGAGTGTGCCCTTAGTTATATGACTGAATATGTACCCCAAAAATGCAAGTAGCACCTCTGTAATAGTGAGCAATTTGGTTACAACAGAGCATGTCTCATTTCGCAGATTTCACATAAGCAACATTCAGCAACATGTAGTCTGGCCAGTCACCAATGCTGCTTTTAGATTAACATTAAATATGTCCATCTTTTTAATTTTTATCTTGACTTAATTTTGCATTGGAAGAAAATAATAAGGAAAGATATGTGGATGTAAACATGAATCTTAATCTGAGGCATCAATTCCTCATTTTCTTTATTATGATTCGATAGTTCTAAAAAAGGAGAGTTCTTTTGGGTGGTCTACAATACATATTTAAAGCTGGCTGGATAGTTCCGTGGGTTGGGTACCCAACCACACAACCAGAGGTTGTGAATTCAGTTTCTCACTGTGCAGCCTTGGGCAGGCTGCCAAATCCCAGAGGAACCCTAGACGAAGGGAATGGCAAACTTATTTCAGAGTATAGGAAATTCTGGAAAGGATCACTATAAGTCAGAATTGACTTGTTGGCTTGTAATTAAATTAATCAATATGTTTCATCATGTTAACTGAATTGAAAATGTCATAATTCATAAAAACACACTTAGAAATATGTGTCATTATGCCTTACTGTGCGTGTGCGGTATGTGTTTATAGTTTAGTGAATCAACAGTATTTAATTTGTTTGTTGCTGGACATAGTCCATATCCTCCATCTAAAAAAACAGCAAACGTTAAAAAGGTATTTAGGAAAAAAGTAATAATCACATAACCCCTTTTTTTGTCTCGTAGGATGTAGGAATGAGTGACACTGCAATGACCTCTTTTCTTGGCTCTTGCTCAGATCTTCTTCAGACCCTGATGGAGGTAAGAACCTCATTCCTCCAAAACCCACTTGAGACTCAATTTGTTTGCAACAAAGAGGATATTTCACTTTTACAGTGGTGCCTCGCTTAACGACGATAATGCATTCCAGGAAAATCGTTGTTAAGCAAAAATGTCGTAAAGCGAAATTAAAAAACCCATTGAAACGCACCGTCCAGCGAAAATCCTCCATATGGCAGCCATTTTCGGTGCCTGTAATGTGAGGATTGCGTCCCTAAGCACAGCGGGGAGCCATTTTAAGCACCTGGTGGCCATTTTGAAAACCTGGCTATCAGCTGTTTTTGATCGTCGTAAAGCGAAAACGATCATCGCTAAGTGAAATTCCCCCATTTAGACCATCATTTTGGACTGTATTTCATCATCGCTGAAACATCGTAAAGCATATTCGTCGTAATGTGGAGCAATCGTTAAGCGGGGCACGACTGTATTTCATGAAAGGTCTGTAATTTTCTTCATTTAAAGTGTTAGCAGGTGTTCTGAAAGGCAGAAGTAACACTAATGCATAAACTTGAAGCCAACACAGTTTAGAGTCAGTTTGTTCTAATTTCTCTTTTATCAGTTTGAAACACAATAGTTTTGCAGAAGTCCTTGATTCTTGCTTTTGCATCTTTCTTGATGAAACCTCTGACTCCCTCTGAGCGTGATTATTTCAGAATTAAATCGCTGTTGGTTTTGAAACTTCTTTGCTACACTAGGCTGATATACGGAGCGATGAAATGCAGCTTCCTGTGCTGGACACAGAAGATGCTTGGGTGTCTGTGGAAGGTCAGACCTCATTAGTGGAGCTGGCTCTTGAACAGAAGCACATCCATTACCCCCTTGTGGAACACCAGTCTGTGCTCTGCATGCTCCTATACACGATAATGAAGTTTTCCTTGAAGAGCGTGAAGCCCCTTTCTCTCTTTGATAGTAAGGTAGGTTCAAACTGGCTGCAAGCTGCAACCTTTACCGCTGGCAAGGGGTCATTATCATTCAGTCCATGAGAAATGTATCTTAATAACTATTTAGGACAATTGAAAGGCTTCGAATCCATTCAGCTTCTGGGCCATATACAGTACATTTTGATTCGTTAGCCTCGGAGGGGCTGTGGGTTTTTGACAAACAAAATACAGTGGAGTTTCTTTTGCAGATGAAGCTTTCATTTGATGACCAAAATAAGAAAGTCAAGATAATCCATAAGCCTACATAGCATTGAAGGTTACTTCACTTTTAAAAATTTCAGGTAGAAACGTGCACTGTCCAAACCTACTATTCAGGTTTCTTTATTTGCATTAGCTGTATGCCTCTGCAAAGAAATACATTGTACAGTGGCTGGAATCCAATTGGTGTTCAGGTAAGATGTGTATAATCTATAGTAGCTAAGGTTTGTGTTGGTCAGTTAGGCATGTGACTAGGTACAGAACTGAGACATGCCCTGGTGTAAAGGCAGTCAGCTACAATTAGCTGTAGCAAGTTTTGCAAACTGTGATAGTTACTTGGTTTAGGGCCCCCCTCACTGTCCACTGAGTCATACAACCTTCTGTGTCCTGGGGTGGGTGAGCCCAGGACAGTCAGTTGTGCTGAAGACAATGGAACCAACTTGGTGCCAATGCCTCCCAATACTCCAGCCTTCCCAGATTTGGCAGAGCTTCCGGGAGTCCAAAAATCCACAGGCTTGGCACTTAGGACCAATATACCCACCATGCAAGGTACAGCTGCCACAACACCCACAAAAATACCACAATTTCTAGTCTACCTAATACTCATACATTAGTATAGAGTCAGCATAGTTCTGAAGCATAGACAAAGGGCATCCTGCCAGGCATGCCACAGCAGGATAGCAACTGAGCATATAGCATTCCTGAGAGGTTAGCTACGCCAACAAAAATAACTTCTGAACTCCTTTTTATACATTAAACCACCCATTCCAGATCTTTCCGCATAGCCCTGCAGTTGAGCTTTGAGTTTCCTTGAATATTCTCATGGAGACAAAAACACTTTCATCCCTTCTCGCTCCAAACTGAAATCATCTTCTAATGAGTACAGTATCAAGGAAGAAGCCAACTTGGCCTTGATGGTCTTTCTCACGAGAGATAAGCTGGAGGCCTTATTCCCTCCTCGTTGCTGACACGGACCTCCGGTTTCTCAACCACCATTTCCTAGGCACTCACAAAAAAGCCTACCTTTTCTAGATGAGTGGTTCCAAACCTTGGTTAACCCAGGGGTTCTTGGACTGCACTTCCCAGAAGCCTTCACCACTAGTTGTGCTGTCTGGGGTGTGTGGAAGGTGTAGTCCAAGAACACCTGGGTCACTCAAAGGTGAGAACCATTGTTCTAAATGGATTCCATGTTCTCCCCAATTTCTGTTTCTTCACACAAACCTTTTGCTAACACCAATGTGATTCTTGCCACTGTAGAATTATAAGACAGCTGCGTGTAAATTATACATGCAATTAGATTGGCCACAAAATTTGGTTTCCTGTGTGAGGATGCACAACACATCTTTTATTTGCATTCTTCCTATAATTTTACCTGTATGAAATATGCCAGTGTCTCCCTTCATGGTTTCAGTTTATTTTTTAACTTGGGAAGCGGTGGCGGGGATACATTTCCCACAGAATAGAGGTTAAAATTTAAAGGTGATATTGTGTTTTTTCCATGCAGGGTAAAAATGCCTTTTTCAAAGACCTGACTTCAATTCAGTTGCTTCCTAGTGGTGATGTAGATCCAGCTCTGCTCTCTGTCCGGCACCAGGTAAATTAAATACTTGGGAAAACTGTGATAATGGGCATTTGGGAAACAAAACTGCTGCTAATGTGGGTGTCTTCCCTCCACACAGTTCTTAACGAAACTAGTGAGCGCCTTGGTGCAAGCCCAAGCATCTTCCCAGAAGACAAAGGACAATCCAGAAGAGACCTTGAATGTGTCGGTGAAGGATCGAGATTGGCCAGCCCTGGTTTTAGACTTGGCTCAGCACCTTCAGGTCAATGAGGATGTGATCCAACGGCACTATGTGTGTGAGCTGTACAATTATGGCCTGGATCAACTGGGAGAAGAGGTAAGATGTTAACTTGAAGTAAAGACACAAATTGCTTCTGCTCTAAGGCTGCTGTTGCAGCAGATGTGCAGTTAAAAGATGAAGCATGCGATATTAAAGGATGGTGTTCTTACCTGTTTGAATTTAGTTCCAGGAAGCAGGCACAGCTGAGCTTTCAGGTAGTGAATGGGGAGGCACTTCCCACTTAGGTCCAACTGCTTTGGGGCCAGTGCTGCCAATTCCCCTTGCTCCCAAAACTGGATTACTTTCCTAACCAGGTACAGTTGCATTGAGAGGACAAGTCACAAGGATCCAATTTTCTGTACATTTGATTGAAATGCAGCCCAGCAGGGTTCCAGTGGCAGCTGCTTCATTCTGACACTTCCTCTGTACTTCTCTTGCTGCAGATATACAGGGATGAGGATGCAGAAGGAGCTGTGAACAATCTCCCTTTCTGCCTCAGTGTGGCAGATTGCAGCTTTTGTAAACATCCTGAAAGCAGCTTGGGGTAGGGAGTGAAATAGCAAATTTAGGGGCCTGTGCCTGTCTATTTAGGGGTAGGCTCCCTAGGATTTACATGCAGGTAACTGTGTATAGGACTGTAACCTTCATATCTAGGAGACAGTAGATGCATCTTGTCTGCAGTGTGCATACAATATACCATTAACCCCATCACATGCTAGTTTGGCATATTTTGAGCAAGTTTATAACTACAGTGGTGCCCCGCTTGACGATTACCTCATTGTATGATGAATCCGCTGTACGAATGGGGGTTTTCCGTTTGATGATTGGTTCCCTGCTTCGAGAACCTATTTTTCACTTTACTCCTAAAGAAAACTACTGAAGGCATGGTTTGAATATCAAAAGGATGAGTCCTGGATCCCAACTGATGCTGTTAATGGATTTTCTCATATGCAGGCCATTCTTCAGGTCCACGACAAAGAGGTCCTTGCATCTCAGCTCTTAGTGCTGACAGGACAGAGGCTAGCCTATGCCCTACTGCACACCCAGACAAAGGAAGGCATGGAGCTACTGGCCAGGCTACCTCCAACCCTCTGCACGTGGCTTAAAGCGATGGTATGTTCATTGGCACAGCTTGGAAACGTTCCATTTTGGAGGACAAACAGCTATTCTGGCTGAAAGATTCTTAGAACCCAAAAAGGGAACTTTTCCAAGCTTCTTTTTTTCCACAGCAGAAACTGATCCTCTTAACAAAAGAGCACAATGAGGAATGAAGTATTTCACAAAGTTTTCATCTAGTATTTCAGTGAGTGCTTCACACCCCAAGCAGAGTACAAAACTTTAAAATTTATAGAAACCTGTTTCATATAGTTCTAGAATATAACCGTAGCTTTGCTCTTGTTCCTGCGGGCACAGAAAGCAGTACCAACTCCCCTATGTGTGAGCAACAGAAGGGATGAAACCTGTACTTAAAGAGGATGTCAGAGGCTAATAAACTGTTAATCATTAGCTGCAAGCATGTCATGTGGAATGGAATATGGACCCATGGGTCTTATTTATTTATTTTTAAATAAAAATGATTCAGTGTTGTGCTGAGGGGATCTGAAAAGTAGATTCAAGGGTTCAATTGCAGGCAGTCATTAGTTTCTTTCAACTCAGAACCCAATGTCCGCCTTCAAAATCAATCATTGTAGGTGGAAGTAATATCTACTGTATTTTAAGCGGCTGCATATATGACTACAACCCAAGCAGATTTTTTACATAGCATAGTAATCAAGCACACAGGAAGTGGATCGTGACATGCAGCATGTTTTTCATCCAAGATAAGCAGCCATTTGAACTATGTGAGGATAACATGGAAAGGAATGCATTGCTTTGATGTTAATATTTCAGTTTAAGAAACATTACCACAGGCCCTTAATTCCCATGACCTCAAATGACTCGACCTACACATACCTGTATTACACGTTCAGGAACAAATACTGTGAGGATGAGAGAAATTGTAGTGCATGTGTACAGAACCTATCACTATTCAACTGCAATTTTCTCTAGCTGCTTTGCAACATAATTTGCAGCCAGAGTTCTTAGACATAGTAAGACATCAGGCATAGTCTGACCTTTATTTCTGGCACATTGGCAACCTGAGAAGAAAAATAATCATTTTTCCAATTTACTGAAATGTTTCATTTTGCCTGTTGGCAGTCTGTGCTTGCTACTGCATTATCAGGCTAGGTACTATTCATAGCTTAATTTACTACTCTCTTCATAGTCACCCTAAAGGAGAAATCATACTGAATGTTTACTAAAACCCTCTAGGACAGGGGTCTCAAACCCCCGATCCGTGCCCCAGTGCTGGTCCATGGACTCTGCAGGACCAGGCTGTGGAGACAGATCTCCTGCCCCCCCTCACACACACATGGCAGGCATGGCACGTTTGTGGGTGAGTGTGGTGCATTTGTGCGTGAGCGCCCCAACTCACCCACAAGTGTGCTGCGCCCCCTGCACATGAGTGTGCCACACACCCTGTGAGCACAGAGGTGCCCCCCCACGCATGGACCCTGCCCCGATCTGCGGTTCTGAAAAGGTTGGGGACTACTGCTCTAGGGGACTTTTTAGCTGATAACAGGTTTGAATCTGTGCATCCTAAATGCAAACACCGTTTTCTCTATTTTATTAAAGCAGTGGTTTTATCCTAAGAGCAAGATCATAAAGTACAGTGGTGCCTCGCATAGCGAGGTTAATCCGTTCCGGATTAACCTTCGCTATGCTGAAGCATCGTTGAACGGGGCAGGGAATTCCATTGGAATGCATTAAACATGGTTTAATGCGTTCCAAATGGGCCGAATACT
>NW_018152388.1:8444-34316 GCF_900067755.1 Pogona vitticeps
ATTCATTCATTCAGTCATTCCATTTATCCCCTGCCTATCTGGTCATTTCGACCACTCTAGCCCAGTGGTGTTCAACCTTGGCCCTCCTTGGACTTCAACTCCCAGAAATCCTGGCAGCAGAGGTGGTGGTGAAGTCTTCTGGGAGCTGTAGTCTAAGAACAGCTGGAGGGCCAAGGTTAGACACCACTTCTAGCCCTTTCCATAGGACAGTAAAGCAGAGGATTCACATTCCATTGACTGTATAGTGGTACCTTGACTTATGAACATCTCCACTTGCAAACGATTTGAGTTAAGAATGGCTCCGTTCGCAAAAAGTCGCTTCAGCTTGCTAACGGAGCCTTGACTTACAAACAAACAAAAATGAAAAAACCCTTTCCTGCCCTTTTTTTGACCTAAGTTCATCTTAGGTCTAAAGAAAAAAAAATAAAAAAATTCACCCCCTAGTGGTAGAGTACGGATTAACCGGCTTTGCATTAGTTCCTATGGGAACTAATGCCTCTACCTACAAACAGCACCTCGACATACAAACGAAAAACAGCCTGAACTGATTAAATGGTTTTCAGTGCATTCCTATGGGAAATCTTGACTTGACTTACAAACTTTTCAATGTACGAACGCCGTTCCAATACGGATTAAGTTCGTAAGTCGAGGTACCACTCTACTTCTCTTTTTTTCAGGAGAAGCGGGAATGCTGGATCCATCCCAACCTTCCTCAACACATACAAAGATCCTTGAGGCCCATTCAGAGAACTTCATGGCTATATGCAGATCCTCCTTGATCCAGGGCCATCATGAGACTAGAGCAGTTGGCACAATCAACTTGTTGGAGTCCCTTGTTCAGGAGTCAGATCCCCCCACCCCCCACCATCCAATGCCTGTTCGATACTTCTGCTACCCAAAGTGCAACTAGAAACAGCCATAATGTGGTATTGACTGTCTCACAAGGACAGTGGAAAAGAGTTTGCTTTCTCCTCATGAGAAGAAGCTGGAATTGCAATGTTGGTAGCAGTAAATCTAAGAGAAAAGCTAAGAATATATTTCCTCCTGCCTTTTCAGTGCTGGAACCAGAACATACTGGGGTAAGAGAACAGACGGGACAAAGTGCATTGCCAGTAAGATATAGCTCCCTCCTATATTATTTGATTTCTATGTGATATACTGGCATAGTGGCATAATTCACATTAATGCTCTCTTAATTGTATTAGACTTGAAACAAGCCTTACTTAGTGTGTGACTACATGAGGATTTGTCCTGCTGTTTGGTCTGCTCTGGGGACAGGCTTGCTTTCCCGGTGATCATATGACATAATAGCCAGCATGAATGAGCCAATCCCCAGAGCATTCCTACCAGCACCTTTCTAGCTTCCTGTCAGCAGCTATGCATTTTTAGGTACAGGTATGATCACTCTGTCTTGGCTCAATTCCAGCATGTGTGATTGCTGGGATCAAACCAAAGTGCATGTCTTGCTGATTTCAATTTCTCATTCATTTTCAGTTTCCCAGTATTATTAAGTGGCTTCAGCAGAGAGCTTAGCCACTTAACAATATTGGAAATTAAAAATGTGCTCTGCTCCCTTTGTGTAAGAGGAGCAGAGGATGCAACTTTTATTATTTTTGTTTTTTTCCAAGGGCAGTGCTTTTGGAAAGGAAAAAAAAAAAGAAATCTTCCTTAAGACATTCATTCTGAAATGGAAAAGATCCTCAAATTTGAATTTGAAATGAAAACAGATACCATAATCTTGGCAATAACACCAGATAATTTGGGAAAATCTTCACAAGAACTTTTCAATTACATGTTGATAGCAGCTAGGGTAGCAATGGCAACAAAGTGGAAAATGGAGACATGGCCAACAAAAGAAGATTGGAGAGATAAAATACTTGAATATGTCACAATGGCAAAACTCACAAATTATGTAAACAGAAGGTCAATTAGAGAAATTGAAAAAAGTGGGAAAACTATTTTGACTATTATAATTAATTAGAAGGGGTATAGAACCAACTTTGCCAAAAAAAACTATGTAAAACTAGTAGAGTTCACATTCTAAAAACATGGCACTGATTAGAATAATATGTGTACTGTAGTATAGATGTTAAAATAGAGGGCTATATAAACTATGTAAATGGCCTGTTCGTTGTCCCTGATATATATGAAATGTACAATTTTTTCTTTTTCTGTAGTTTTCCTTTAGTACTTCTACATATTTCAAAATTAATTTTAAAAAAAGAAAGAAAGCTTCCTCCTGGAAGGAGGAGAAAACAGGAGGGGGTAAGGAAGTGGATTTTTTCTGTTGTTTACATTTTCTTTTTTTCCTTCCCTTTAAAGGAAGGCAGGCCATATAGGGCCACTTGAGGTATGAATGGCATGTGGATGCAAGAATCACATCAAATGGCATGCGGTGGATTTGTTCTGTTGTTTACATTTTCTTTCTTTTTTTTCTTTCCCTTTAAAGGAAGGCAGGCCATATCGGGCCACTTGAGGTATGAATGCCATGTGGGTGCAAGAATCACATCAAATGGCATGCCATACCTTTACATGACCTTAAGTGATCCTATTTATCCTGATTCAGCCTCTTCCAATTTAGCTGTCTAGCCAACCCCTTAGTTTGATAGAGTTAACTTTCAAACCAACAACCTTTGGTCACAGACTTATTCCAGTTTTCACTTTATGATTTGCTATCACAGATGGGGATATTCGTATCATATACAAATATGAATACCCCTGTCTTAGCTGGCCCTAATGAGGGTGTGGCCCCCAGGACAGGACTGTCCATCCATGTATCCTGCCGTGGTGCCAGTCCCATTGGTACCGCCAATGGCACCTGGAGCTTCCTTCTCTTCCTGCTCGGATGGCCACTTAGCAGCCATGTGGGAAGACTTGTTCTCCCACCCTCTGCCTGGAGTGGCCAGCTGAGCAGGAAGAGAGTGGAACTCCGGGTGCCATTGGCAATGTGAGCGAGACCTACACCATGGCAGGATGCATGAGTGGACAGTCCGATAATGGGGGGCCGGACCCTAATTAGGGCCAGTTGTGATGGGGGTATTTGTATATGAATACAAATATCTCCATCTCTATTTGTTATAATTCAAATACGAACAGTCCCTTTCCGACAAGTATCACCTAAATCCAATTGTTAGTCCAAGCAGAGTGGGACTTTCATAAAGTATTGACTTACATTCCATTCTGCCAATGGTTCTGTTGTAGAAGGGATGAACAATTAGACTGAGTTCCAGAAGTCCAGCAGTATCAAGGGGCAGATCTCTATTTCTGAGAGTGTTTTTCTCATTCTGAGACCTTAATATATCCCCTGCATTTCCCCTTCCCCTCTTGGTTCCCTATTCCCTCCTGGAAGAACAGCACACATCTCAAATTTTAGAGCAAATGGCGAAAACACAGAAAGCAATAGCTAAAAAGCTTGTTTTACATACCAAGTACTTAACACAAGACAGTGATTGTTCAGATCCACTGGTTTTATCCTGTAGGCTTTAAAACTTAAAATGCTCTTTGATGTCAAGACATTGTGACTTATACTATGTACCCCAGACAACCAGTAACCTTGGTAATAAGGAGGACCTCAAAAGGAGCAAGCTCTTTAGTCCTGTGAAAGTGGACCCCAGAGATGGGAAGGAGGTTCATAGGCATGGTAAGCAGGCTGTGCATGATGGAGAGAGAGCAGGAAGCACTGCTTGGAAGACAAATTTCAAGCAGTAATGAAGATTGCTTTGGATGAGTGGGGTCTGGCACAGGAAATGCACAGGCAAGTAAAACACCATCCAAGATAAGTAACATGGAGGACAAGAATAATCTTGTATAGGTCTTTCAAGACCTTGGATAAATTATAGGAGAAATGTACAAGCACTGATCTAGTCATTTCTTCTTGATTGCTAGAAACAGAACCTCCATTTTAAGAGACTGTACCCTTCTGAATTTTATGAGATTAATACCTCTTCCAGCTCTGCAATTCTAAGATTATATTCATCTGAGCAATTTCTGTATGTTTTTTTCCTTGCTGACTGACTTTTATGAGATTAATAAGTTCCAACACACCATGAAGGGGAGAATCTGGTATACTTTCTAAGAGGTAGACATGTAGCTCATTGTATGTCAACCTCAGAGAAAAATAAAAAAGGTGAGAGAATACCATCCCTCCTAGAAAACAAAGAAGGTCATGATGGAGGTATGATAGTACTTTTCAAATACTTGGAAAGCTGTCATACAGAGGAGGAGCAGGGTCTGTTCTCGATCATACCAGAGTGTAGGATATACAACAATGGGCTAAAGTTACAGGAAGCTAGATTCCAGGTGAAATCTGTTAGGAGCAGTATGGCAACAGAACCAATTGCCTCAAGAAGTGGTGAATGCTCCAACACTGGAGGCATTTAAGAGAAATGTTGACAACCACCTAGCAGATAGCCTTTGATTTGTATTCCTGCACTGAGCAGGGGGTTGGACTCAGTGACTTTATGGGCCCCTTCCATCTTCACTATTCTATGATTCAATGGTTCTATTATCACCACTTGACTAGTAGTGTCAGCTGGATCTTGTCCAGCCAGCAAGAGAGGCACACCATCAGCCTGGAAATAACTGACAGATTCTTGTGCTTCTATTTCATTATCTTCCCCTGGGAATGACACAAAAATGCCTTGTGTGGAGTGAGGTTTATTCCAGAGAGGAGACTGATACGCCATGGACTACTACCAAGGATCCTGGAGAAATTACATCTTCTTGCTTGAAGGGCTTAGTTTGATGAGTCAGCTATCTCAAAGAACTAAGGAATAGTTGAGAAATGTTTTAACTTGGGCTGCACACAGACATAATCTGAATCGTTCATTTTTAAACAAATAGGCCTGATTTGGACCAATTTGTCTGAGGGCTTAATCAAAGAACAATGGCCAGATTTGGCTCCAGGGCAAGGTGAAAGAGCAATGCTTCAGATTGATCAGGTGATGGATAGGAAGGTGATCTCACTTTGCTTATTGACAATTCCAATTTCGAGTCTGAGACAAATATCTCATCACACTCTTCAATCACAGTGCTTGGGGAAAGGAATCGTGTGAAGTAACTGAAGTTATATATTCAATTATCTCATAGACTCTGTGTTTTACCAGGTTCAGCAACATTATTAGAAATCTGAGTGAAAGACCTCTAAGAACATAACTGTGCTGCATGTACAATAGTCTAATATTAGGCATCTGGCTGAGGAGCCAAAAGTTGGGAGTTCAGTTCCCCACTGTGCCTCCTTGATAACAGGAGCTGGACTCAGTGATTTACAGGGCCTCTTCCAGCTCTGCAATTCTACGATTATATTAATCTGAGCAATTTCTGTACCTTTTTTTCCTTGCTGATTCCATTAGCTATTTGCCTAATCTTCTCTTTGCCTTTTTGATTTGCTTATTTTAGAGGTAAATTTTGCCTACTTTGTGCATATCTATGTATTTTGGCTAGTGATACTTATTTTATCCCTTACCCCATTAGCTCTAGTTGTCTTATTTGTTTTCTCCTAGTTTGCTTAAAAAAAGAGAACTCTCTGTTTCTCTCACTTGTATGCATATGTATATGTGCTCAGATGTGCATTCACCTGAATTCTACCAGGAAATATAGTAAATTATGCACAGAGAACATACATTATTATTATAGTGCACATCTCATTCACACTGTGAATATGAATTACAACAAACACTTTTATTTTTCACTTTCATTTCCCACTTCATCCTTTTTTGTGTTAGCAAAAACCTACACTAGACCTCTGAGTTGTGGTGGCTCCTTTTACGATCACACTTTTACAGCTGCTCCAGTGTTACCTAGTGCGCCGTCCAAAACTCACTTGTACAACCTCTGTGACCAGCACACTAACGGCAGGAAGTTATAACAGAATAAACAGATGACAGAAGTAACAGATTGGAAGAGAAGGAGCAAGGAAGATAATGCAGGACAGATGGAGAAATTGATAAGTTAGCAGAAGGGGATGGAAAAAGCAAGCAAGACAGTGAAAGAGGGATGGGCAAAGAAAGAGACAACAACAGGATTCAGAAATAGAAAGCAGGAAAGGGGCAAGGAGAGCAGGTAGAACAGAAACTTAAGAATTCACCAGGCATCAAACCTTTATGTACTTTTCATATCAACACCAATAGTAAAGTCAGGTTCCACTTATAACAGCTCACTTTATGGCCATCACTAGGAAGCCAATTAAGTTGTTAGTGCAGGATATCTCTACACTGTTTCAACTTACATTATTTACCAGTTCAGTTCAACATTTACTAATACAGTACATTACCACTGTGTCTCACCATGAGACATCTTTATAACTGACTATGAGACTTCTCTATAGCTGAGAAATACAAACGCTATTGCTACGTCAGATGGAAGCAGGCTGGCTTTCCTCCATCCTGTCCTCAATGCTTGGTGGGGTTAGTTAAGCCTAAAGAAGCAAGCAGCTTCCAGGACAGCAGTCGGTCAGTCTGGGTTTCTACCAACAAAAGGAAGACAAGAGCATCCTCTGGGACTACTCTGAGGTGGGGAAGATCCCAGGACTAATAACCGCCTGTTAACCGCCCTTTTTTCCAGTTGACTGCTTCCTTATTTCTGCCTTCAAAAGTTCACACTTACCCTTAGTGCTGGAGGGAGTTAGGGTGGCATTGCAAGAATTTATGAAGTCTTTCAAATTCACTGTCCCATCCTCTGGAAGGTAAAAAAGTAAAAAAGAAAAAGAGAAAGAAATTAGATGAGAGAGGCCAGAGCACTTGAAGCCCTAAAGCATAACCATAGGAGAACAGCACAAGCCAGAATGACATACTTTGAGACAGGGAACAAAGGTTACAAGGGATCCCCAGTAAAGAATTTCATTACAGTATTATTCACAAACCTAATGATCAATTGCATTTTCATCCCACCAACAGTAGCCTTGAGACACACAATAAAGCAATAAAAAGACATCTTAAAACAGAGTTTTTAAAAGCTGAAATGAAAACTTATCTGCCATTTAAACTAATTTCAAATAAGCATTCAAACTATTTTCAGGCAGCACCGGTTTGAAACAAAGGTAGGTAATATGCCCTCCACTCAGCTAAAGACTGATGAGCCACTTTCTTAATATTTGTTTATACCTAAATGTTTTTATCAATGTGTAGCAGGTAGGACAGACAGCCTAACAATCCAGATGAGAGAGGCCTTTTAAAAATGAAGTCAGCACAGGCCGGAGTATGTTTGGTCATGCTATTCTTCTGCCCTGGCAGAAACTATGCAGTAAATGCCACCTACTGTAAGTTTCCCATTCACTGTTGACATATTTCCTGAAATAACAATAATTCTATTAAAGCAGGGGTGAGCCTTGAGAAAGACTTGACTTGAAACTTCAACATCCTATTCAAAATGTTTGACAGATGTACCAGAAATACCAACTAGGCTGTGGCTGAAAGATAGAAATCAATGTACAAATGTGACATTTTAGAGGGGCAGGTAATCCAAGATAAATGAAAAAGATAATACTATGGACGACACTCACCATTATACTTTGTTAACTTCAGTGCATCCTGCAGCTCCTCTTGAGTTAAATAGATCCCCATGCCACTCAGGAGAGATTCCAAATTCTTAATATCTATTTGTTTGTCTTTAATAAAAGACAATAATGCCGGGTAAGTGTGATTCGAGCACAAATATATACTTGTTGCATTAAATGTACATAAATAATCTCATCAGCTGCTTCATTTTGCCCCACAAGAATAATTATTTCCCATTTTATAAATGACAAATGCTAAGTCTGATTACAAAATGTTGAAGTTCCTTCAATGAGCCTATAGTTAGGTAAGACTCAGGAGTCTGACTCTCCTCCCTCCCTATTTCCGCCATGAATAGAAAAACTTACCCTGAATACTGGAGAGGCCCTGTACGGCCCACATGAAATCTTTTAGATTCACAGTCCCATCCTCTGTAAGACAAAAAAAGAGAATGGCAGAGATGGCCATAAGAGATTCTTACATCCTACTGAATTCCCACATCTCTCAAAAATCTATCTACCACACCAAACCCTAAGAAGAAATTTATCTCACTGTTGCCAGTTCATTTCAAGACGATGGCATTCATTTCCCTTATCCAGATGAAATCTTTTCTACTCAGTTCAACAGCGGACTAGTTCAATAACTCAGGAAGTTCAATAACTCAGGAAGTATAAACAAGTATTAAGAAATCATCACCACTTGATGATTACCCCGCTCCATGATGAATCCGCTTTACGATGAGGTTTTTGCGATCGCTTCGGGAACTAATTCTTCGCCAAACAATGATTTTAAAACAGCTGATCGGCGGCTCTCAAAATGGCTCCCCACTGTGTTTAGGACGGATTCCTCACTTAACAGGCACCGGAAAATGGCTGCCCTATGGAGGATCTTCGCTGCACTATGAGGTATTTCGCCCATTGGAACACATTGAACCGGTTTTCAATGCATTTCAATGGTTTTTTTTTTACATTCGCTTGACAACAATTTCGTTCTACAGTGATTTTGCTGGAATGGATTATTGTCGTTAAGCGAGGCACCACTGTATTATTACCACTGTTCAACCTAGCAATCCAGAATAACTGGTGGGCAGAGTTGCTGTCCCCTACTATACTGATTGAGGGCACATTCAGACGGGGGGAAGTTGGAGTGGTCTGGTTCTCACCTAAAAGTTTCTTATTTTTAGTGTGATCTAGTTTATCTTTCATTCACACTGATCAATGTTTCTTCTTCTGTGAGAAAGGTCCAAGCAGATATTTGGATTACTCCAATTTGTCCCCCTTTCAATTAAAGACACTCCCCTTCCTGCCACCTTCCCCACTTTTCCCCACAACCATAATTCAATCAGCCAGAGTGACTTTCCTTATTTTGTTACATAAAGTAAGTGACATAGTGAAACAGCAATGCACCTCTGTCTCATTTATCTAGAATAGTGCTGCATCGATAGGAAAATATATTTTAAAAAATGTAAAATGGTAGAGTAGATGAAAAGAGGGGTGTTCTCCAACATTTCTCTCATCCCACCCAGGATGGCATAGACTTTCAGATCCTCATGGGAAAAAGCTCTGTTAAAAATAAGATACAGTATTTGAATCCAAACATGGACAAGGCAGTTTGTTTGTTGCTTGTTTATTTGTTTGCTTGCTTGTTTGCTTTGAGGGAGAGAACATTCCCTAATCAAGAATCAGCTGGAAATCATGCATCGTTGGCTCCAGCCACTGGATGGGCCTCGGACCTCGAACAGCGTAGCTGGCTTTTGCCCACCACCTGGGATATCACAAGACGGATTATTGCCTTGTTAATCACGAGTAGGAGGGGAAAGCCAGCTACTTAAGGAGCTTTCCCCTCTAGGATCACCCTCTTCTTTCTGGACACCCCAGTGAGAAGGGGTGTAGTTGAAAGGAGCATGGCTGCATTTTCGGTGGGCCGCCCAGGAGCACAATGGTTCTTACAAAACTCTGGAGACTACGATTTCAAGGCCACGGAGGTCTGCCTTTTGCTGTCGGGCGCTTGAGCTTTAGGACGGGAGGGCAGCACTGGCTTTCTCCAGCAGCTGAGTTTACAAATCTCTTCTTTATCATTGTTTCTGGTTTATTATAATCTGTTTAGTTATTTGTGCTATTTGGTTCGGATTGTGCAGTCCTGGTGTTTGGAGTCCCTATTTTGTAAGGGAAAGCGGCGACGTAGCTTTCGTGCCGCTGTATTCGGGCGCAAGGGTATTCCAGTGAAAACTAAAACAAACCGGAGTTCCAGCTTGGCGGTTATATGACTGCGGTTGTGGTTTGGAACACAGATTTAGCAGCTAAACTACCAGTAGCGTTATAAAGGAGTGGTGGTAAGGCAGGGGACTAAAAGGAGGGGGTTTAGGATGCGATTCTGGTTTTACGTGGCTCTGTTTGCTTGGTCGGTGGCTTTGTTCTCGGCCCATATTTGAATTTCCCGCCAAGTTTTACACACACACCCTTTTGTTTCTGCCTCAGCTTTGTTTCGCCGACACTTTAATTTTGCTTGGCTTTCTTTGGCCAGCATTCTAACTTTATCCATCTGTTACTACTGCTACTGGTTAATGTTCATAGATATATTTTTTAAATAACTTTCATAATTTTTAAATATAAATATAGATAGATAGATTGATTGATCGATCGATAGATAGATCGATATAATTTAATATATAAAATTTAAATACATTCAAATATAGGTAATTGAAATAAATAAATTGGTAAACAATACTAATAATAGAATAGATAATAAATTGATTATCACACAATAAGATAGCAGCATTTATTGATATAAAGATTACTATTGTGGGATTAATTGGGCAACTTAATTGGTCAATTAATTTATTAGCTCAATTAATTTATTAGCTCAATTAATTTATTTGAAATTGCTATTGGGTTGTTTGGATAAGCAAACCTTTATTAAATGAATAATTAATCCATAGATTGGCATGCATTCAGTTGGATGTTTAATATTTTTGATTCAGTTAATAAGCTTGGAGCATTTACAATTGGCACTGAAGGAGCTGTATACAGTGGGTTTTCAATTCATTACAATAATATAATATAATATATGACAACCACAGTCATATAATAATAATATATATAAAATATATACTCCCTGGGAAAAGCCTGAAGGTGCCAATCGCGGTGGAAGGGGACCCCCAGGAGGTCTCCGATGGCGGCTGGGAAGCCCTGGGAGACCTCTTGGGGGTCCCCCGCTACTGTGATCAGAGGCAGCAGTCACCCAGCGTCAGGAGGCTTGAGCTGGCTGGGTGCTTGGTCGCTTGACCCCAGCCGTGGGGCCACTTCAGGACCCACATCCCTCAATTAAAGAGGGCTTGCGGTCTGGGGGTGTTGATTAGTGGCCATCTGGGTTCCTGCTGTCCTTAAGATCGCTGGAACCTGGGGCCGGGGATTCACCCTTTCATTAATCCCGCCATTTAATTGTTTCCGCACTACAGCAGGCCCCCTTCTTTTTGAAAAAGAATGCTAGAAATTTGGATCTGATTGTATATTAATAAAGTGTGGCCCCGTATTTAACCCATATCACTGTCTCACATCTGTTTTGTGGGGGGGGCAATACATCATGCAAAAGGCAGGACTGGAGGAATCCCCAGCCGGAATTAAGACTGCCAGAAGAAATATCAACAACCTCAGATATGTAGATGATACCACAGAAAGATGGCAGAAAGTGAGGAGGAATTAAATAACCTCTTAATGAGAGTGAAAGAGGAGAGTGCAAAAAATGGTCTGAAGCTCAGCATCAAAAAAAAAAAAAAAAAAACAAGATCATGGCCACTGATCCCATCACCTCCTGGCACATAAAAGGGGATGACATGGAGGCAGTGACAGACTTTACTTTCTTGGGCTCCATGATCACTGCAGATGGTGACAGCCACCACGAAATTAAAAGGCGCCTGCTTCTTGGGAGGAAAGCAATGACAAGCCTAGACAGCATCCTCTTACATCTGTTCTTATACAATTCTTCCAAAGAGGGGAGTGAACAGCCAATGATGTTTTGGGCCGTCTTAATCACCCTTTGAATTGCCTTTTTCTCTGCCACTGTGCAGCTCGTGAACCATACACAGAGACAGTAGGATAATATGCTCTCAATCGAACTCCGATAGAAGGTGATTAACAAACTCTCAGTCAATTGTTGCTTTCTAAGAACCCTTAGAAAATACAACCGTTGTTGTGCCTTCCTGATTAACGCAGCGGTGTTTGCACTCCAAGTCAGGTCATTTGTTATGATAGTCCCAAGAAACTTACATTCAACCACCTGTTCCACATAGAAAATGGGAAGGAAAACAGGTGGCAATGTCAATTGCAGGAGCAAAATTAAAAGTTGTTTGCTTTTAGCTAAGATCAGTCCAAGTCAAAAGCAAAACGAGTCTCAGCACTCCCTCCTCCTCCACCTCTCTCTCCTTCTCCCTCTCTCTCAGGCCTGTTTGTGCAAATTGCAAGCAAGCAAGCAAGCAAGGGGGAAGTGGGGGCTGGCTGGATGGCATGAAAGAGGAGAAAAAGTTTTCAGCAGCTGCTCATTGCCAGGCACTGCCGCTGTCATCATTTCTCTGAAAAGTCATTTCCCTTTTTTTACTTCTCTCTAAGCAACTGGGCACAACATCAGCTCACAGCCAGCAGGTAGAAATGGGGACATGAGGCAGAAATAGAGGTATCCTTTCCTTAACAAGAAAAAGCAGTGTTTATCATTGGCAATTCCTGCATCTCCCCCTCCCTTTTCAATGCCACAATCCACTACATATGTCACACGGTTGACACCTCTGTTAACACCGCCCACAACTCTGTCTGAGTGGAACTAACCATCTGCATGGGCCATAGAAGAGGATAATTCAGAGCACTCCCTGTAGACAAAGCACTGTATCAAAAAGGAGTAGGACAGCTCTAAAAAGGGGTGGGATAAATTGTTCTAAGTCAAAATTTGTGTGGACACCATAATTTGATTCGAACCAAACAAAACCAAAGCAAATCATATAGTGAGCCTTGTGGCACAGTGATTAAACTGCTGTACTGCAGCCAAACTCTGCACACAACCCAGGGTTCAGTCCCAAGTAGCCATCTTGAGCTTCACTTAGCTTTCCATCGTTCCGAAGTCGGTAAAATGAATACCCAGCTTGCTGGGGGTGGGGCGGGGCAGGGCGGGGGGCAATGTGTAGCCTGCATAATTAACTTGTAAATGATCCAGAGAGTGCTTTAAGCACTGTGGGGGTTGGAACATAAGCAGCATGCTTTTTGCTTTATATGCTTGTCTGGATGTGACCTGAGAAACATAATAAAGGCATCTGGGCATTTCATATTCAAAAGGACAGATTTTTCTCCAACAACAATAAGACTCAAATTACAGCTGCTTCCAGATGAGGTTTTCCTCATACAACTGCTAGACCAGCTCTACTGTTTGGTACAGTGCAGTAGCTGCCTCAAGTAGCAGATCTGGGGTGTTACAAAAGGGCACAAAATTGTTAGTTACTTGTTATTGTTGTATGCTTGCTGACAGAGATAGGGAGAAAGTCTCACGGGATGTCTTGTCTTGTGTCCAAAAATAGTTTGGTTGGCCTTGGGTAATATACTCACGTTTGGATGTGTGGGAGGCAGTATATGATAGTCCATCTCAGGCTGCAAAATGTCTTGGACCAGCCTGTAGAATTTTATTCTACATGACAGAATTTTCCATTAGTAACTGCTCCATGTTTTCCCACTGCTTCTATCCCTTTCTTTTCTATTCACCACAACAGAATAACTGTACAATATCATTCATTTGGAAGCCATCTATCGGGAAGCATCCTGTGCATTAAGCAGAATTTAGAAATTATTTCTCATAGCCTCGCAGGCTGTTTTGGAATAGAAACAGGGCAGATGGTGAGTGGCTGATTACAGATTTTTAAAAAAGCTGAACGGTAGTCTGTTTAAATTGTTTTTCGACTGTAGGAAAAAGATACGAGGCCATTATGGAGATACCCCCCCTTTTTTTTAGTAAAAGCCAGCCTGGAAAAGGTAATTTTGATTTGAAAATGACCAAAGTTAGTCAGCTTCTTTCCCCAGATCCTTGCACCATTCATACCTGTAGGCTACTTAGGTTCCCTTTGGTTAAAAAGAACAATGCCATCAACATATACACACACACAGAGAAAGTACTATACTGTAATTTTTCATCGAATGTGGAGTTTGTACCTAAGTGTGAGCAACTAGTGGCAAATAAAGCATTCCAGGAACCTGATTGCAGTGGAAAAAACTTCCATCAGAAATTAGAGGGCACCCCCTTTCCTAGCGATCTTTAGAAGATTATTGAAGGCAGAGCTGTTTAAGGAGGTCTTTGGCAATATCTTAGGCTAATTGGTGAGACCTGTATGTTATATTTATAACTATGGTTATTGATTATTTTTATTATAGTAGTGTATATTTTGTTTGTTATGTTTCATGCAGTTTGGTTTGATTTAATTTATCAGGTGTCAATCTTTGCCTTTTCTGTTTTAGTTTGTGGTGTTATGTTTTCTGATTTAAATATATATATATTTTTAGTCGGTTGCATGCTTTGCCTAATTAGGTAAACTCACTAAGTCTGGCAATCTATAAGCTAAACAAGCAAGCAAGCAAACAAGAAACAACAAACAAAGAATCCAACAACAAAAATGAGACTGCTGACACACACTCACTATTCAGTGTTGTTTTCCCGAGAGCCTCCTGCACCTCCTCTTGAGTTAAGTGAAGCCCCATGCAAGTCAAGATTGAGTCCAATTTGCTGACATCCACCTTCTTCCCTTGAAGAGAAAGTATGGAGGAAACAACAAGTAAGCATGGAGTATCAATTAATATTCATCAGTTTTATTGTTAATTCCAGGGTGTTCTCCCTTTGCTTTCCTGCCATATTGTTCTATGCTCATTTCAATACCTTTTCCACAGTGCCCCTCCTACTGCTTATCCCCCATCTCATTTCTGATTTCCTGAGAGTCTCACTACAAAGGGATGCCAGAGTCATATAATTGTGATGACATTAATTAGCACTTCACAAGGAAAGACAACAAGGGTAAATTTGAGACAAAGTTTAAATCTATATTCTGTGTCAGATCTGCTTTGATTTGGGTTCCTGCATTGGGCAGGGGTTTGGAGTTGATGGCCTTATCGGCCCCTTCCAACTCAATTATTCTATGATTCTATTATTTCAAGCTGTAAGACATCACCACAAGTTGATTTATCTGACCTCCAATATATTGGAAATATTTTAATATGTAGTATTTAATTTTTTGGATTTTTCCCCCCACCAAGGTCCACATTCTGTAGGCAAGCAGCATCCAGCCACACAAGTGAGAACAAGATCTCTGAGAGAAGCTCCATACTAGACATGGAGATGAATAAAAAAAGAATTGTGGTATTTGTCAGATACTGCTGATTTGTGCAATATTCATCACTTTGTATTCGTCAATTCTGAAGACCCTGACAAATGCGAAGTGACAATATTTGCTCTTTCCATTTGTCCCTTGTTGAGCCCATAAAGCAAGCTAGACTGCTGGGATGGCTGTTCTGGCAGCCTCTCTCTCTGCCTATGGGCCCGCTAAACAGCTGTTTGGCAAGCCTGGTCTCTCTGCCCCCATAGCCTGTCCCTGCCCCTTTCCCACTGCCCCTCATTGTCTCTCTACTCTGTCCTGCCACCCCTGCCCCTGCTGGTGGTGGAACAGAAGCTAGGTTGCTGGAATGGAAACCACCGTTCTGGCTGGCTAGCCTGCTCTCTCTGACTCTGCTCATGCCAATCAGCAGTTCAGCGTGCGCAGAGTCAGAGAGAGCAGCCTAGTCGGCCAGAACAACGATTTCCATTCCATAAGCCTAGCTTCCATTCTGGCAGTACCAGCAGCATGACAAGATAGGGAGGCAAAGGGGGGCAGAGGGAAGGGAGTGGGGGAGTAGGAAGGGGCGGGAGGGTCAGCTTTTTAATTTTTTTAGACAGCCACAGGCTGTCTTAAAAAACTGATTTGTGCTTTGTCAGAAATCCCATGGGAAATTCGTGTAGCCTGCATAATTAATTTGTAAACCAAAATTAGTGTAGCCTGCATAATTTGTAAACCGCCCAGAGAGTGCTTGAAGCGCTATGGGGTGGTATATAAGCAGCATGCTTTGCTTTTTTGCTTTGTGGGTCATTGGTTGTCAACCTTGATGACCCAGAAACCATGACAAAACACCTTTTGGTGGTTTGACTCCATCTCTACTGAGCAGATCTGTTGTGAATATGGAGCCAAGCAGCTTTACAGCAAAATGTGAAAGCTAACTGGCCATTTGTGTCACTTGACTTCCGGTTTCCGGGAATCTGCACTCCTACCCATTGGTAGAGGCACTACAGCACAGCAGAAATTTCCTCTGATGAAACAATATGCTGGCATAGGGAATGAGAAACGAACTATCACACTGAGCTCTGTTTTATCTATCCCTGCAATTCTTTAAAAAGAAAATCAGCAGTCTCTGAAATATGTAGTCAGGAAAGGAAGAAGGAGAGGCAGAGTAAGGAATATGAGTTTAATTATTTCCCTGTCAGCTGTTTTCCTTCTCAAAATAAAAGCTTTAGATTTCTTTTTCAAAAGAACAAATATAATGAATGACAGGCTGAAGCCATCCTTAACTGAGCAGTATTGAACAACACTATTATATATGTCTTTAGAGGACACTATTTCAAATTATATTTATTCTTTTAAGAGAAGAATGGGTTATACCTTTATTAGACCATTAACATTCACCACATAATCTAGCATTTAACCCTGTACAGGTCTTCATCAGGCTGGGCACCCCAGAAGTCCTTTGTTAAAAGCAAGTTTCAACATGGGGGCTACAGACTCAGGTTAGAGGTGTAGTTTCGTCCATTGCCATGAAGGGGATGCTGAATGGCTGTCAACCATTTGCCTTCACAAGATTGAGAGAGATTCTGATCCACACTGGAAGAGGTGAATTTTGAAACTCACACTCTTACCCCATTTTGAAATTTGCTTTTTGTTAAAGAGCTTTGCACATACATTTGGCCTGGATTTCTGAAATTTTTATGGTGCCCAGCCTGATGAAGACCTCTACAAAGTGAAAAGCTAGCTTATGTTTGTGATCTTTTAGTGGCTTAATAAAGGCATCATCTATCTTGGAATACCAGGACTAGACTGGCTTTCTTCTTTTTCTTTTTAAAAATATCATTAAAAAAATAAACAGATTTCCAAGCTCTGCTCAAAACCTTATACAGGTATGTTGCTTTTACAAGAGTAAAAATATAAAATGCCTGTATCTTACTCTGCTTTTGGAAAAAGAGCCTGGTGGAAGAAATGTTAAAATGAAAAGCAACTTGCATTCAAAATGTTAAATATTCATGCCATTCCACCTTTTCCAAGTGCCTGATTCCAGCATCTAGTGGTTTTGTTGAAAGGGAAAAAATATGTTTAGGGAAAGTCAGGTGGAACACTTTGCAAAGTGTTGACTGGACCAGAGGAATTAGATTCCCATTCCTGGACTTCAGGGTGAGGTCCTTAGCATTTAAACAACTGCTTGATTTATTTATTAACTGCAATGGCCCTCTACACAAAATAAAGGCTCAGACATTTTAATAACAGTTCTCAATACAACTGTACTATCCTCATCCATTTTCCAATATTATGGTTCAGCTCACCAGTTTTTTCACTTATCAAGACAGCACTTGCACCTCTCTTAAATGCTTCCAGATCCACTTTCCCATCAGCTACATGAAACAAACAGATCATGAGAAATACAAAGGCAGGTCAGAACTGGATTCAACTTGGGGGAGGGGTTAAATACACAGGCATTTGGCATGCTGTTTGATCCATTGTGGGGAAAGGCTGGTTTGCTCATTTTGCCAATAATCAGATGATGTATTGCTAGAGAAATACAGCCCATCCCCTGAGTGTTCTTACCCACACCTTTCTGGGTCCCTATTGGAGGTTACTCTTTTTTAGGTATGAGTAGGATCATTCTGTTTTGGTCTGTTTCCAGGATGTGCAGTCACTGAGATCATATCAAAGTAGAACTTGCTGTTGTAATTTCTGATGTGGCTTCAATTTCCCAATATCATTAGTGGCTTAAATGGATAGCTTAACCACTTAATATTATTGGAAAATTAGGAAAGTAAAAAACTTCCTTCCTCTTTTCCTCCATGGGCAGAGGGAGGAAGCAAGTTTTTTTTTTTTAAAAAAAAAGACAATTAGGGCACAACATACCTTTTAGAAAATCATTTTAAAAATTGAAGGCTTCCTCCAGGAATCAGGAGGAGACAAGAGGGGGCAAGGAGGGGGGGTTCCCCTTTCTTTTCCTTTTCTTAAGAGAGGTGGGCCAAGTAGGGTAGTTTGAGGTATGTGGATTCAGGGATTGCACCAAGTGGCACACCGGATCTCCACCCTATCTTAAGCAACCTTATTTACCATATTTTTCTGTGTATAAAATGGCACTTTCCCCTGAAATCATTAGAGGAAAAATTGAGGGTTGTTTTATACACAGGCGGAGGCAGAAGCGGAGGTAGAGGAGCAGCTGCGTTCGGCTGCTCTCATGGCTGCCCATTGACTGCTGCCTCGTATTTTTCCGTGTGTAAAATGATACTTTCCCCTAAAATCATTAAAAGAAAAAATGAGGGTGGTTTTATACACAGGTGGAGGTGGAAGCGGAGGTAGAGGAGCAGCTGTGCTCAGCTGCCTCTCATGGCTGCCCATTGACTGCTGCCTCCACTGTCTGATCACCTCCTCCAGTGCCACTGCCAGGGCTCACCCCTAGCTCACATCGCCGCCTTGTCCCCTGCCCCAAGGGAATCTGCGAGTAGCATTGGAGGAGGTGATCCAGCTGCAGAGGCACCAGCAGTAGGTGGAGGATCAGTCTAGGAGCACCTCAGAGCTGCCCATTGACTGCTCCTCCACCTCCAGCAAGGGTTAAAATTAGGGGGTTGTCTTATACATGGAAAAATATGGTAGTTTGCAACAGCCCACTCCAAATGGCTGTCTGGTTAAGCCCTTAAATGAATTTCAGTGCTGGGGCAAGGTGGTAAAATCCCCCAGAGGATATGTGATGGATTTGGGGGCCTTTATATTACAAGTTTTCCCAGAGATTGCTCTTCTGTTTTTGTACACTGTGATTTAATTACAAACAATATAGATTTTGAGGTACGCACAGATTATTTTCTTTTCTTGTAAGGCTGTCTGGTTCATTCTGACAGGTGTTTCTGTACAACTACGGCACAAATAGTCACAAGTTTTGTAAGAACCTAAGAATTCTCTCGCTGAAGCAGTGCAAGCCCCATGTGGCCAAACATTACACTTTGAACAATAGCTTTGAACAACAATATACAAACAAAGGAACCCACCATCCATTGGAGCATATTTCAATGCCTCATATAGCTGCTTGTTGGTTAAACAGATCCCCATTTCATCCAAGATCTCATCCAAGCAGTCAATATCAACCTTCTTCTCTGTAAGAGAGAGCAGTATTGCCCCAAAAACGATTCATTGAAAGGAGAAAGAAATATGCAACACTGTCTCAGGACTTCAAGATGAAGCCCCATCACCATTGTAGTACCTGGACATCCAGATACTGGACCATCACTAACTTAAAAGAGCTGACAGGAAGTAACAAAGGAAGGAAAGCTGCTGGCCTAAGAAGCATCAGGCAAGTGCAAGAGGCGCAAATAACAGACTTTGGATTATCTTGCTGCTCACCTTTGAAGACTCAAAGATTTGTGAGTTTGCCAAGGGAATGCGTGCAAGGACTCAACTCTTTGTAAGCATTTGATTGGGATGTTTGCAAAGCTCGCTCAGAAAACGACAACACCCTCTGCCACTTCTTCCCCAAGCCCCACAAATGTCATCCTGAGGAACCCCAGGGCAAGGTAGAGGGCCATGGAAGGCTCCAAAGAAACATACAGTAATCAATTTTTAGAAAACAAGTGTAATCCCTTTCATTGTCTTTTAGTAAAAGTAACTGTATTTTCTGTCATTCAGAAGGAACTATGCATAGTAATTTGTCTTTTTTCTTCTCAAAGTATATGAACACAAATGCATACAAGTCCACATGTGTGCCTTTGAAAAATGTGCACCAACATGCTTTAGTAAATGGACATAAACATGCATTAATTGAGAAGAATATATTTTAAAATGCAAATGTAGGAAAAATGTGCAGAAAATTCCTACAAATTTCCATGAAATGTACCAAGAAGCAGCAGGAATCCAAGGACTGATCATTCAGGTTTCTGGTGGCAAAAGATACCCTGTTAGGATATCACTGCCCTTTTCCTGGCCCAGCTTCAAAATATGTTTCTACTCACTGGGGAACAAAGAGTTCTCAGCTCTTACGACCAAGGCAAACAATATATTCCTCAAAGTAAGTATGAGCAGTTTTGGTTGCAGAGCATTCAAACGAAGGCCCTTGCTTTTGTGAGCACCCTTCATCCAATGTTTACAAGATAGCTGGGCAGAGTAGGTCAAGGCTGAAATGTTGTTCAGGCCAACAAAATGCTTATAGCCTTATTAGGTTAAAAGAAAGCAGTGTCCTGCCTCGCTGGGTAGAGTCACTCTGTGGCCTGGAAGTAGACTGGCTTGAGAACATCTCTCTCTCTACAGCTGTAAACCATGATTCACCCCAAAGGGCAGCAAAGTACAGGTTATTTCTGTCACTATATAAGGGATGGCTGCTTAAGAAGCATCTGGATGTTCCTTAAAGTGAAGATAAACACATCTCTTCTCAAAAGAGAAGAAAAACTTCTGGGAGGTGCTTCCTGATGAAGGATGCCTGGTGCTAGCAATCAAATGGCATTTCAGAAGTTTCTCCCAAGGACCGTTAAGCTGACTCTATCCCTCATTGGGGGCTTGGTTTCAAATGGCCTTTGTCAACAAAGAGAAGGGACATCTGACCATTTCTGACCTATGACAATCCTTTTCAGAGTTTCCCAGGTAGAGAACATTCACAAATGATTTACCATTCTCCGGGGGGTGGGAGCTAAGGGGAAGCACCTCACTGTTCTAGCTGCTAGAGGACCCTGTTTGTCAACAAAGAGAAGGGACATCTGACCATTTCTGACCTATGACAATCCTTTTCAGAGTTTCCCAGGTAGAGAACATTCACAAATGATTTACCATTCTCCGGGGGGTGGGAGCTAAGGGGAAGCACCTCACTGTTCTAGCTGCTAGAGGACCCTGTTTGTCAACAAAGAGAAGGGACATCTGACCATTTCTGACCTATGACAATCCTTTTCAGAGTTTCCCAGGTAGAGAACATTCACAAATGATTTACCATTCTCCGGGGGGTGGGAGCTAAGGGGAAGCACCTCACTGTTCTAGCTGCTAGAGGACCCTGTTTGTCAACAAAGAGAAGGGACATCTGACCATTTCTGACCTATGACAATCCTTTTCAGAGTTTCCCAGGTAGAGAACATTCACAAATGATTTACCATTCTCCGGGGGGTGGGAGCTAAGGGGAAGCACCTCACTGTTCTAGCTGCTAGAGGACCCTGTTTGTCAACAAAGAGAAGGGACATCTGACCATTTCTGACCTATGACAATCCTTTTCAGAGTTTCCCAGGTAGAGAACATTCACAAATGATTTACCATTCTCCGGGGGGTGGGAGCTAAGGGGAAGCACCTCACTGTTCTAGCTGCTAGAGGACCCTGTTTGTCAACAAAGAGAAGGGACATCTGACCATTTCTGACCTATGACAATCCTTTTCAGAGTTTCCCAGGTAGAGAACATTCACAAATGATTTACCATTCTCCGGGGGGTGGGAGCTAAGGGGAAGCACCTCACTGTTCTAGCTGCTAGAGGACCCTGTTTGTCAACAAAGAGAAGGGACATCTGACCATTTCTGACCTATGACAATCCTTTTCAGAGTTTCCCAGGTAGAGAACATTCACAAATGATTTACCATTCTCCGGGGGGTGGGAGCTAAGGGGAAGCACCTCACTGTTCTAGCTGCTAGAGGACCCTGTTTGTCAACAAAGAGAAGGGACATCTGACCATTTCTGACCTATGACAATCCTTTTCAGAGTTTCCCAGGTAGAGAACATTCACAAATGATTTACCATTCTCCGGGGGGTGGGAGCTAAGGGGAAGCACCTCACTGTTCTAGCTGCTAGAGGACCCTGTTTGTCAACAAAGAGAAGGGACATCTGACCATTTCTGACCTATGACAATCCTTTTCAGAGTTTCCCAGGTAGAGAACATTCACAAATGATTTACCATTCTCCGGGGGGTGGGAGCTAAGGGGAAGCACCTCACTGTTCTAGCTGCTAGAGGACCCTGTTTGTCAACAAAGAGAAGGGACATCTGACCATTTCTGACCTATGACAATCCTTTTCAGAGTTTCCCAGGTAGAGAACATTCACAAATGATTTACCATTCTCCGGGGGGTGGGAGCTAAGGGGAAGCACCTCACTGTTCTAGCTGCTAGAGGACCCTGTTTGTCAACAAAGAGAAGGGACATCTGACCATTTCTGACCTATGACAATCCTTTTCAGAGTTTCCCAGGTAGAGAACATTCACAAATGATTTACCATTCTCCGGGGGGTGGGAGCTAAGGGGAAGCACCTCACTGTTCTAGCTGCTAGAGGACCCTGTTTGTCAACAAAGAGAAGGGACATCTGACCATTTCTGACCTATGACAATCCTTTTCAGAGTTTCCCAGGTAGAGAACATTCACAAATGATTTACCATTCTCCGGGGGGTGGGAGCTAAGGGGAAGCACCTCACTGTTCTAGCTGCTAGAGGACCCTGTTTGTCAACAAAGAGAAGGGACATCTGACCATTTCTGACCTATGACAATCCTTTTCAGAGTTTCCCAGGTAGAGAACATTCACAAATGATTTACCATTCTCCGGGGGGTGGGAGCTAAGGGGAAGCACCTCACTGTTCTAGCTGCTAGAGGACCCTGTTTGTCAACAAAGAGAAGGGACATCTGACCATTTCTGACCTATGACAATCCTTTTCAGAGTTTCCCAGGTAGAGAACATTCACAAATGATTTACCATTCTCCGGGGGGTGGGAGCTAAGGGGAAGCACCTCACTGTTCTAGCTGCTAGAGGACCCTGTTTGTCAACAAAGAGAAGGGACATCTGACCATTTCTGACCTATGACAATCCTTTTCAGAGTTTCCCAGGTAGAGAACATTCACAAATGATTTACCATTCTCCGGGGGGTGGGAGCTAAGGGGAAGCACCTCACTGTTCTAGCTGCTAGAGGACCCTGTTTGTCAACAAAGAGAAGGGACATCTGACCATTTCTGACCTATGACAATCCTTTTCAGAGTTTCCCAGGTAGAGAACATTCACAAATGATTTACCATTCTCCGGGGGGTGGGAGCTAAGGGGAAGCACCTCACTGTTCTAGCTGCTAGAGGACCCTGTTTGTCAACAAAGAGAAGGGACATCTGACCATTTCTGACCTATGACAATCCTTTTCAGAGTTTCCCAGGTAGAGAACATTCACAAATGATTTACCATTCTCCGGGGGGTGGGAGCTAAGGGGAAGCACCTCACTGTTCTAGCTGCTAGAGGACCCTGTTTGTCAACAAAGAGAAGGGACATCTGACCATTTCTGACCTATGACAATCCTTTTCAGAGTTTCCCAGGTAGAGAACATTCACAAATGATTTACCATTCTCCGGGGGGTGGGAGCTAAGGGGAAGCACCTCACTGTTCTAGCTGCTAGAGGACCCTGTTTGTCAACAAAGAGAAGGGACATCTGACCATTTCTGACCTATGACAATCCTTTTCAGAGTTTCCCAGGTAGAGAACATTCACAAATGATTTACCATTCTCCGGGGGGTGGGAGCTAAGGGGAAGCACCTCACTGTTCTAGCTGCTAGAGGACCCTGTTTGTCAACAAAGAGAAGGGACATCTGACCATTTCTGACCTATGACAATCCTTTTCAGAGTTTCCCAGGTAGAGAACATTCACAAATGATTTACCATTCTCCGGGGGGTGGGAGCTAAGGGGAAGCACCTCACTGTTCTAGCTGCTAGAGGACCCTGTTTGTCAACAAAGAGAAGGGACATCTGACCATTTCTGACCTATGACAATCCTTTTCAGAGTTTCCCAGGTAGAGAACATTCACAAATGATTTACCATTCTCCGGGGGGTGGGAGCTAAGGGGAAGCACCTCACTGTTCTAGCTGCTAGAGGACCCTGTTTGTCAACAAAGAGAAGGGACATCTGACCATTTCTGACCTATGACAATCCTTTTCAGAGTTTCCCAGGTAGAGAACATTCACAAATGATTTACCATTCTCCGGGGGGTGGGAGCTAAGGGGAAGCACCTCACTGTTCTAGCTGCTAGAGGACCCTGTTTGTCAACAAAGAGAAGGGACATCTGACCATTTCTGACCTATGACAATCCTTTTCAGAGTTTCCCAGGTAGAGAACATTCACAAATGATTTACCATTCTCCAGGGGGTGGGGGGCATCCTGGGACTGTGCAGCTTGCCCAAGGCCACATAGGCTAGCTTTACTCACAGGTAGAGATGTCTAGAGATAGGGAAGGCCTTGGGGAAAAATGGAAAAACTGGGGGGGGGGAACAGGGTTTTTCCATCCCCCCTCCAAAGCTGTTTTATATGGCTTCAAAATTTCAAGAAATTTGACATCTCTACTTGCTGGAGGCACAGTTCAGAACCAAATTCCCAACCCCTCCTAAACCACTGAGCTATCCAGCCAGCATTGTTACTTTAGCTATTGCTTATAAAAGCGATAAAAGCTTAATAAGACAGCAAGAAGCTCACCAATCGAGCTTGCCAATATTAATCAGTATTTGAAACTCATATATTTCTCTAGATACAAAAAACAAACAGCTGATTTTGGAAAATGGCAGAATAAATGTCATGTTAAAATGGCCACACAAATGTCTCTGTGTGTTTTTCCTTCCTACAAGCATGTTGGAAATTCAATTGCATCATAAGCTTCCTTGGCAACTCACCATTAAGAGGGACATATTCCAAAGCCTCCTGCATTTCATCTTCTGTTAAGTCGATGCCCATCTTCGCCAGAGTGGAACTCAAGTCACCAATATGAATTAATTCCCCTTAAATCAATTAGCAGAAATCATTATGACATGTTATGGATGTTTGTTCCCTTTTTTGGCCAAAACTGTCAAAATGGCTAGATGGCTCACTTGGAGTGAACTAAATAGGCTTATGTAGAGGTCTGGTATGCCATTCAATGTGTTTCTTGCATCCACATGGCATTTGCACCTCAAATGACTCTCTTTTGTTTGTCTTCTGGGGTGGCCTCTTTTGTTTGCCTCCCAGGGTGGGGGGGAAGGAAACAACAATAAATCCCCTTCCTTGCCCTCTCCTCTCTTCTCCTTCCAAGAAGAAGCATTCTTCCCCCCCTCTGAAAGGTACAGTGCATCAGTGCTACCTTAAGAGCCTTTTAAAATAAACTGCTTCCTCCCTTTGTCCCTCCATAAAGGAACACAATGATCCTGGGAAGTTAAAAACTGTCCCCAGAGTGTGGAGGAGTAGAGGCAAACAGCCACTGGGTAGGAGGTATAATCCAGATTGGGGCAATGGCATGGGGGGAGTGTCATTTTCCCATGGAAATATATGCAATGTAAGCACAAATATAGCATACAAAGTAGCTTTCTGTCCCTTCAGTAAAATCACAGTATACTTTGAACCCTTTCTGCCAGTGCTCCTGACCCACATCCCACACCCTACTCCATTTGTGAGGGAGATATGCACTCTCTATCATATTGTGTAGTTTGGTTCTCAGTGCACTATAGTTGCATTTACAATGTGGGGCAAAGTCCTGTTCAACTGCTCAGAGAGGCACTTGCATGTTCAAACCCTTCTCACAGAACACTTGCAACATCTTTTGCCGATTGTGGGAGAAGTGAAGCCTACTGGAACAAGAGGCCAAGAAGCAGAGTACAGTATTAGCTGAGGCATCAGAGGAAGGAGCCAGGCCTTGTCATGTCTCAGGAGATGAGCCCGGTACACATGAATAGCAAAAGCTCTCAAGCCGTACAAGTTTGTCCCATCGTTCTATTCCTCTCTTACCCCTGAGATTTTACTGCTTTCCTGGGTGCCCTACCTAAGGCATAACAAAACTCCTGAGACCGAACAGCAGAACTCTGTACTACTCAGCCTGTCAGCATTACAACACCACAGCTGAGACTTACCTTCTGCCCCTGCTATAAGTGGTATTGTCTTCACCCCCTTCACAAAGTCATTTAGGTTGACTTTACCATCCTCTGGAAGACAAGAAGAGGAAAAAGGTGCAAGTCAAAGAAGAAAGACTGAGACCTGCCACTGCTATTGTTTTAGCCAGAAAGGGGCACACTAGAAGCTGCATGGAATGTGATATAAAATAAATGTACATTAAATAAAAAGCTTTAGACATCATTTTAGGAATAGGGAGGGCCCAGAAT
>NW_018152389.1:0-17989 GCF_900067755.1 Pogona vitticeps
GGGCAAGCTGCACAGTCCCAGGGCTACCCAGGAGGAGGGGAACGGTGAACCACTTCTGCATATTTTCTACCCAGAAAGCCCTGGAAGGGGGAGGGATCATTGTAATTCGAATTTGACTTGATAGTATACGGCTATTAGCAGTTACAAATGCATTTTCTTTTCTTGCTACATATAGATCTTTCTGCAGGGCTGAAGGGAGAAGGGATTATATATGATTTGATTCACGTACCTCAGTATTCCGGCTGCTTTGCCTTTGGCACGGGCTTGCGCATATTGACTTCTGGCTGCAGATTTCTCCTTAATTGAACTTGTGAAGGTGATGCCATTGACGTTCCTATGAAGGGAGAAACCCAACGTGAGAGTGTAAGGGATCTCCCTTTAGGCCCAAAAGAGAGAGAGGGAGTTTTTCATCACCATTGACCCCATTTCTACTTTTTCCCACTTTTGGTTTTAAATCAAATTCTGCCCTTCCTATAAAGAAATTGGTGGAAAAGTGCTAAGTGCTCATACAAAAGCAGGAAACTGATTTTTCGCCAGCCAAATTGAAGCAACAGAGCTATTTTTGATTTAGAAAGGACCCTGCGCGACCCATAAATGGCTTGGAATGGGGGGCTGCTACCACCCCAATTTTGGGTTAAAGTGCCCTGTGAGCCCCCCCTTCCCTCAGTTGTGTCTGTTTGCCTGGTGGCTGTAAAGCTGATGAGACTTGACAGGGAAAAAAAGGGGTTTTTTATCCTTATTTAGCATCACAAACATGATTAAAGCAACCAAAACATGAATTCTTTTTTTCTTTTCCCCATTTTGTGCCACATTACTATTGTTGTTGTTTTAAACTTTATTATATTGTTTTTATTCCATTTTTTATTGTTAGCCGCCCAGAGTAGACTTCGGTCTAGATGGGCGGGGTATAAATCTTATAAGTAAATAAATAAATAAAAATAAACTACAATTCTCAGGGTTGAGCACTGTTTCATTTTTTCCCCTCCCACATTGATATTTTAAAAATGCTCAGCCCCCTTTTTTTTTCAGTGTCCTCTGAATAAACACAGATTTTGGAAAGTTCTAATCCAGAAATGAACCCAGACCCAATCTCTCCTTTCCCAAAGCAGGAGGAGGAAGGAGAAGAAAAGAGACGGAAGAGATATTTCTACAGAGTCCAGCTGAAAGTGGCTAAAGTCTAGGGACGTGATGTGGAAAAGATAGACTCAACTTTGCCACTCAGGTATAAAATTCAGTCAATGTCTCATCACCTTCACTCCATACTCAGATGGAGAGTGATGTTAAAACAAAAGAACTGTGCAAATGGTTTCATGTTCCTGAGATAGTTGTGATCCTTCATATCCTACAAAACTGCCATTCAGGTTTGCAACTAGCAATAGCTGAAAAGCACAAAAGCCTTAAATGTTACAAGTGACATGACTTAGGGGGAGCTTCCTTGAGCAGGACTTTGGTTCCTGGATCTTCCAAAGTGGCCCAACCTGCTTGCTCTAGGTAAGCTACCCATCCTATTCAAAGTGGTTCAACCAGCTCTGTTATTACTTACATGGTAAAGTTGTGAATGAAAGCTCCTTTGGGTACCTGGACATCAAAGACCAGGTTCTGAGGATGCCTGGCTCTGTTTTCCACTTTGGTCTGGACCATCGTGTTGGCGAGACGAGACGTGATGACGGACTGGACCTTGTAGCTATGGAGGACTATGTTGTCATCACCAGCAACCTGCAATTGTCAAACTGTTGTGGTGAGATCCACAATATCTTTTTGCTTCTCAAGACAGGGAAAAAGGTGGCCTTTTTGTTAGAATATAGCTCCCTTGCTATGGGCTATGACGGTTACAGAGGATGGGTGTTGTATTCTGATAATGAATAGAAGGTCCTTCATGTGTTGGAATCATCTTGCATTCCTAGCTTAGGTGGCTCCTCCAAGATCAGAGGTTCTCAAAATGAACACCCTGAGGTTCTTGGACTACCTCTCGCAGAATTCCTGAACATTGGCTGTGCTAGTGAAGGATTCTGGAAGATGTAGTCCAGGAACCTCTGGGAAGCCCAGGTTTTGGAACCACTGTCCTAAAACAAGCGGAGGAAGATATTGACGGAAAGAATGGAGGACATGCTTCCAACCAGGAAGAGATTAAACAACCTGTAATCATTTTTGTTGTTGTTTTTAGGTCGGAACAAAGCAAAAGACACAAGGAAGTGAAGAAGGAATCGAAAAGGAGACAGAAATGCAGCAGAATCAGAAGTTCAGGAAATTTTCAACATACGGGCTGACTTAAATGTAAAGATTTTTGAGGCTCCTGAAAGATGAACGGGTATTTTTAGGTATCAGCTTTTGCTGACTGCAAGTTAGCATCATCAAATGTGTGCAACATATGAAAAGGGTGGGCTGCTGTTCATAAAAAGATTATGCCAAACTTGATTATGAAAGATTATGAAAAACCTGTTAATCTTTCATGAGCTACTTCTTAAAAGTAAAGCTGTTTTAGCATTTTGCAGGGCAAAGCCTGTGTTCAACTTCAATTGTATGTATGTATGTATTTATTTACATTTATAGGCTGTCTTTCCTTATAAGGTAACTTTCCGCTATTAGGATACAGCTATAGCAGCAGGGACCGAGCTAGCGTGGGCTGTTTGGGAACGTTTGGACTTGATTCGAATGAAGTCTGACCGCTCACATGGAAATTATTCCTGCCAATTTCTTTTTTCTCTTATTTTTAATAAGAGAGCCACTTCAGGATATCGACAAATTAATCACTTCCCCTGTCTGGCAGAGGGTAGGGGAAGTGAAAAAAATCTTTTCTTGACTGTGTATAGACTATCGCTAATGCACTGTATCAGTTGTTATTTTTTTTATCTTTTCCCCTGTCTAGCAGAGGGTAGGGGAAGTGAAAAAAAATCTTTTCTTGACTGTGTATAGACTATCGCTGATGCACTGTATCAGTCATTTTTTTATCTTCTCTTTGCCTTCTCTGTGCAACTGAAGCCACTGCTGTGGATTTAACTATGGGCAGTTTCTTGGCCAGCCCTTTAAGGTGAAGTGAAGACAAGATTTTTTAAAAAATAATAATAAATATTTGCTATAACTAATGCAATGCATCAGTGATAGTATTTTATATAACTAATGCATCAGCGATAGTCTACATAACAGTAAAAAAAAATTTTTTCTTCACTTCCCCTGCCCTCTTCCGGTCAGGGGAAGCAATTAAATTTGCCAATATTCTAAAGTGGCCTGCTTACTAAGCCACTTCACAATACTGGCAAATTGAAAGAGGAAGGCTTACATTCGATTGGTTCCAGAGATCACACACACTGGAACTGATCCAAACCTCAGCGATCCTACCTGCACCAGAAAAGTAGAAGCTCCTTAATAGGGTTGAGAAAGGTGTAGGTAGGAATGCTAAGGGGACAGGTTGGTGCACTATAGGAAAGATGTTGTCCGATTGCCATCTTGAAGGCCACACCACCCTGTCCCTGCAGGGCTTCAAACGGCAGAAAAAGGGCCCATGTCATCAGCCTCTTAATTTATGAATATACATCTATCCAGTGTGGTATACTGCATAGGGTGGCAAATTATGAATCAGGAGACCTGGTTTCGAATCCCACTCCAAGACTGTGCTCTAGAGATGGGGATATTCATATTTTTAAACAAATCCCCATCCCAGCTGGACCTAAGGAACTCTGTCGTTTCCCTGCTCGGCTGGCCAGTCAGCAGCTGGGCAGGGAATCTAGTGCTCCCTGCCTGGAGTGGCTAGGCAAGCAGGAAGACATCAGATCTCTGTGCATCATTGGCAGGAAGAGTGGGAGTAGTGGGACACGTGAGTGGATAGTCCAGTTCGGGGGGGGGCGGCAGGACCCTAATTAGGTTCGGCTGGGATGAGAATATTCATATTCATTGACAAATACGAATCTCCCCATCTCTGTTGTGCTCCCGGAGTTCTGGATCTCTGAAATTCCAATTTTAAAAAAATTCTGAATTCGAAGGGCTATAATTCCGAATTCCGAATCTGAATTCCAAATCTGAATTTTGGTGCTGGTGAACGCCCTTCATTCGTATCCGTACCTCTTTTTCTCCCCCTCCCCCCAAATACTGTAAATTTATAAAGTTTTTTTCCCTCTCGCACCGATCCCCTCGACAGTTTCCATCTGGGCTCTGTTGTGACAACATTGTGCAAGAGAAGGCAAGTTATTTGAAAACAGGCCTGGTTAATATCCTGCTGCCTAGACAGAGAGACAGAGAGAGAGAGAGAGAGAGAGAGAGAGAGAGATCCTAAAGCAAATGGTGGAATTGACCTTCGGTTAACAGTTAACCTGATGGTGGGGGTGGAAAATCACTTTGTAACGGAGAAAGAAGAAGAATCAACCCCAGCGCTCACCAATTCTCCCGAGTCCTCGTGGTTGGTTGTGCTTCTCTAGAGTTAAAACAAACAAAGACAGTATCAGTTGTATACTCTAAAGGTTACAGAAAGAGTGAGTGAGATCAACGCCTGGAAAAGTAATGTGGGCAGGCGGGCAGGGTTACAAAGGATTTTTAAACTATATCTTCCAGAATCCAGAGTTCGAAAAACAGGAAACTTCCAAGTAGGGAATGCTGGATATCTGTATGGTTTATCTTGAGGGAATCACCAACGGTGCAGATATTAACCTTAGAACACTTATTTTTCCCCAGCTGGGAAGGTTTTTTTTCAATTGGGATCTGAATGAAGATTGAATAACTGCAGTCTTCCTCTTTTCCAGTTCCTTTTCACATTTTTAAGAAATGACAGATTGTCTTGTTTACATTCTGCCAAAAACTTGGAATCAGCTTGGTAGGAAGTCTGGGAGAAAACCATGACAGACATAGCAACTGGTTCATAGAAATCAGAAATATAAATCTGAGATGCAAAATGGAAAAAAACCCCAAGCACTATACTACTATTATTATTGTGGTTGGTATATTAGAAGGCCCATGAAGAGAAAATTATTCCACCTGAAAAATCACAAATTTTATTTTTTTTTATTTAAAAAAATGTCCTTTTTCCCCCTAAGGGAGGGAGCTAAAAATAATGTCTTACTCCAGTGGGTTAAGCATGCAATTAGCTTCATGACAAGTCAGAGAATGGCAGAATTTTCAAATCCAGCTCACAAGCAAAGCTAGGGAGCAATTGTGTCTAATTTTTTCCCCATCTTTACAGAAATCAGAAATGTAAATCTGAGATGCAAAATGGAACACCCCCCCAAGCCCTATACTACTATCATTATTGTGGTTGGTTTATTAGAAGGCTCCTGAAGAGAAAACTACTCCACATGGAAAATCACAAATTTTATTTTATTTTATTTTATTTTTTAAAAATGTCCTTTTTCCCCCTAAGGGAAGGAGCTAAAAATAATGTCTTACTCCAGTAGCTTAAGCATGCAATTAGCTTCATGACAAGTCAGAGAATGGCAGAATTTTCAAATCCAGCTCACAAGCAAAGCTAGGGAGCAATTGTGTCTAATTTTTTCCCCATCTTTATTGCACAGGTCAAGCAGAAAACGATCTACTATGAAAGCCGTTTCGAAGGGCTGTACGACTCCCACCTCATTCCCTTCAATAGGAAAAGGCAACTTGAAATTTAGTGGTTCTGGATTTGGCCCTTTTTCCAGAAAAGGAATCAGCCAATGGTTCCCAACCTTATGTCCCTAAAACTCCCAGAAGGCTTCACCACTAGCTCTGCTGGCCAGGATTTCTGGGAGTTGTAGTCCAAGAACATCTGGGGACTCAAGGTTGGGAAGCACTGAAATAGGCAATGAGTTCCATAGATTTCATGAAAGAGCACTGGAGCACAATGAATTCAGTGGGGACTCAAGGTTGGGAAGCACTGGAATAGGCAATGAGTTCCATAGATTTCACGAAAGAGCACTGGAGCACAATGAATTCAGGCAGGAATTCAAGCATAGCTTGCACTTGTAAGCCTCTTTTAACACCATTCGACCTGCAGTTAAGGCAAATTGGTCTCTATACCATATAGCTATTCTTTCCCCCATTTCAGTCTCATCACATCCTCATTCTAAGGACTCCACAATCAAGAAACAGGCTACTGTACCTGACGCCTGCCATTCCGCAGAGCAGATCTGGAAGCAAGTCCATCCACCTCCCAGTCAAACAACTCATCCAGATCCTAGAAGAAGAGCCACCGAAAAGATCAGAGAAGCAGAGGGAGATTGTCTGTAGACTTCCTACATCATAGAATCATAGACTAATTGAGCTGGAAGGAGCTTATAAGACCTTCCAGCTCCTGCTCAAGGCAGGAATCCCAGTCACAGCATGTCTGACAAAGGGTGGTCCCATTTTCTGTTGAATGCCTCCAGCGTTGGAGCACTCACTGCCTTCCGAGGTCATTTGTTCCATCGTCATACTCCTCTAACAGTTAAGAAGTTTTTCTTGATATTCAGCCTAAATCTGGCTTCTTGTCGATTGAGTCCATTATGACATGTCCTGCACTCTGGGATGATTGAGAACAGATGCTGGCCCTCCTCTGTATGACTGCATTTAAAAAGTGTTCTCAAGGCTCAACAGTCCCAGTTCTTTCCATCTTTCTTCCTAGCGCTTGGTTTCCAACCCCCTGATCATCCATGTCGCCGTCCTCTGAACTTGCTCCAGTTTGTTGGTCTCTTTCTTGAAGTGCAGTGTCCAGAGCTGGACATGGTACTCTAGATGAGGCCTAACCAGAGGGGCTACTATTTCACGGGATTTGGAGACTATGCTTGGGTTAATGCATCCTAAAATCACATTTGCCCTTTTTTGAAGCCACATCACACTGTGGGCTCACATTCAGCTTCTGATCTACAGCAGGCATGTAAAAGATCATCAAGCCAAGACAGAGTCAGAAAAGTTAGCAGAAGAGGGTTAATTTTTTTTTTATTTTTTATTTTTTGTTATGTACTGTCAAGCATCTAATCTATGGCAATCCTAATAGGGTTTCCAAGGTCAGTGAGAGGTTTAAGGAGTCATTTTACCATTGCTATGTACTGCCTCCGAGAGTTACCATGGTCAAGCAGGGATATGAACCCAGATCTCCTGGATCTTAATCCATCACTCTATCCAGGGCACTGTCCGAACACTGTTAGCAAACTCAAAAATCCAACCGAGTACATACTAAGTTGGAGGGTGCGGATTTTTAAAAGTTAAATTGTCATTTAGGTTTCAGTTAGATTATTTACAATTACTTACAACCTTATTGCAAGGAGTTAGAAAATCTGCTCCCAGAGATTGGGGTCCTGGATCAAACGGAGAGACTACATGGGTGCAGCATCTACACCTGGTTCTGATAGTTGCTTTTGCACATTGAAAGCAATGGCAGAGGGGGGTTGGGCTAGCATGCTCCCCTCAATGTGTGTGGTCTGGTCTCTACACATTTACCAAAGAATTAAAGGGTATCCCTTTAGACACAACTGAACTTAATAAGTTAGGGCAGTGGTCCCCCAACCTTGGGCCTATCTCTACACATTTACCAAATAATTAAAGGGTACCCCTTTAGACACAACTGAACGTAATAGTACATTAGCGTGCAGTGATGCCTCGCAAGACAAAATTAATTTATTCGCGAAGGCTTTCACGGCTGGGATCTAATGGTTGTTGTGGGTTTTTCGGGCTCTTTGGCCGTGTTCTGAAGGTTGTTCTTCTTCACGTTTCGCCGGTCTCTGTGGCGGCATCTTCAGAGGACTAGTAATTTGTTCCACGAGTTATGTCGTATTGCAAACATTTTGTCTTACAAAGCACGGCCCTAGGAAAATTCATCTTGCGAGTCACCAAAAAATCGCAAAACACTTTTGTCTTGTGAGTTTTCCGTTGTGTGAGCCATTCATCTTGTGAGGCATCACTGTATATGGGGCAATAGAGGGAATTGTTACATGGGGCAATAGAGAGAATTGTAACAGAGCAAAATACAGTTTTATTCAATTTTTCAATCTATTTATTTGAACACCTTTATTTCTATAACATGGACAAACTGCAGTTTGAGGCAAACCTTCTAGAAGATTGAGGCAACCCAGACTTTATCCCAGTGTGGATTAAAAAAGGGCAATAGAGGGAATTGTAACAGAGCAAAATAGAGTTTTATTTCATTTTTTTCATCTATTTATTTGAACACCTTTATTTCTATAACATGGACAAACTGCAGTTTGAGGCAAACCTTCTAGAAGATTGAGGCAACCCAGACTTTATCCCAGTGTGGATTAAAAAACCAATAACACACCAATAAACATGTGCTCACATTCACACACATAAGACACTTGACTACTAAAGAAAAACCTTCAGACCTCGTCAAAGTCCACACCTTCTAACCAAGATCAGAAATTGCAGTTTGGGGCAACAAGTACAAACCTCCTAGAAGATTGAAGCAACCCAGACTTCAGCCTACTGTGTGTTAAAAAAAATAACACACCTATAAACATGTGCTCATATTCACACACATACAGACACCTGACTGGTGAACAAACACCTTCAGACCTCGTCAAAGTCCACACCTTCTAACCAAGATAATTATAAATCCCAGATAGACAGGCATCACTTTGATTGCTTTTGTTGCTTCTGTTCTTGTCCACTCTACTCATGCTCAGAGGCTACTTCACATATCCTGGAAGTGAATCACACAACCGCAGGGTGCGCTGAATGTTTCCCTCAGAGCTGAAGCTCATTTTGAGGAGAAATTCTCAAGCGGTTTGCCTTGCTGTAATAACAATGATTAGACCCTTTAATGTATAACACAATGCCAGAAACGTTATGAGAGGGGGAAAAACCCACAGAAAACAAGAGAGTTGTTTCTAAAAATCAAACAAACAGTGGCCAAAATGTAGGGGAGCATTCCTCAGAGCTTCATTTTGAGGAGAAATTCTCAAGCAATTTGCATTGCCGTAATAACAATGATTCGACCCTTTAATGTATAACACAATGCTGGACACGTTAGGAGAGGGGGAAACCCCCCCCCCGAAAACAAGAGAGTTGTTTCTAAAAATCAAACAAACAGTGGCCAAAATGTAGGGGAGCATTTAAAAAATTGTACCAAGGCCATAGACGCTCAGGTGAGAGGAACTGGGACCCCTACAAACCCCTCCCCCGTTGCATTGGATCAGGTGATTACACTGGGCAGAAAGCGGGTAAAAGCGAAGTCAACCCAATTAGATTTAACCCCCTCTGCCGGCTGAACAATGACAAAATTAAGACAACACCCAACTAAAAAGAGGTGATTCCCCAAAAGGCTTCCCCACACTAAGCTGTTCATGAAATGGTCACCCGTTTTTAATGTCAATTCCTCTGCGCCTAATTTGATGCCAACTGTGGACTAAATTGCTCATGTAGCCATCCCCTAAAACGATGGCTCCCAACCTTGGGGAATTTGGGTGTTCTTGGACTACAACTCCCAGAATCCTTGACCTCTGCTGGCCAGGGTTTCTGGGAGTTGCAGTCCAAGAACACCCGAGTTCCCCAAGGTTGGGAGGTAAAGGTAATGGTTCCCCTTGACATTTAGTCCAATCATGTCTAAGTCTAGGGCGCAGTGCTCATCCCCGTCTCCAAGTCGTAGAGCCAGCATTTGTCCAAAGACCATTTCCGTGGTCACGTGGCCAGCGTGACTAGACATGGAACCCCATTACCTTCCCACCAAGGTGGTCCCTATTTATCGACTCACATTTTTACATGCTTTCAAAAGACTAGGCTGGCAGGAGCTGGGACAAGCGATGGGAGCTCCCTCTGTTGCGTGGATTTGATCTTACGACATGTGGATTCAATTTTAGGACAGCTGGTCTTCTGACCTTGCAGCACAGAGGCTTCTGTGGCTTAACCCACAGCGCCACCACGTCCCCTGTTGGGAACCACTGGCCTAAAAGTAACTTTTTTTTTAACAATAGAATGAGTTGCTTTCACTGTTTTGAAACCTCTCTCCAAGGTTGCTTTGGGCAATAAATTCATTTTTAAAAATAACTTTCCAAGCATGGATTCATCCTGCCTCTACTATCAAGAAGGAGATGATATTATCCTGCCAAATATACATTGAGCCACTCAAGTACCTGCTCAGTCACACATTATTAAATAATGTCCACTCCAGTCCAGTGGTTTGTTTTTGTGTTTTTTTAGAGAGAGAGAAGGCTCAGGGACACAGGACTTTGGAAAGACCGAGAGGGACGGGGAGGGTTAACAAAAGAGGCCTTCGTTCTCGGAAATTAGTTAGAACAACTCTGCAATGGATGGACATTATTTAGTAATAACTTGGTAATGGATGACTTAGAAATGCAGAGGAAGAATAGAAATGACAGGTGACACATGAAGAATCACAGAAGCATAGTGGTGGGCAATGACAATTCAAGCAATAATTGCAAAATTGATTACTTTTAATAAACCTTTAGGTGAGCATTATTTATGCATAATCCACCACACTCTAACAATGAAATCCAGCTCTTTATTTTCTAAGTGCCTAGAACATAATAAAGGTTCCATTAAAATCTGAAAGGTTTCAGGTTCAGATGATTGAAGCTCGTGTTTAATGTTGAAATGCTTCAGATTTTCACAAATGCCTATATATAAAATGAAGGTGCGATTGTTGGTCACTACTATTTCATTTAAATAAATAAAAATATTACCAAGACCTCACTACAGTACCTTGTTTTGAGGTACTGAAAGAAGGCTGAGGTAAATAAATACTTAATAAGCTTTACAAGATAGTCTGATGCATTGGTTAGATGTTGAATTTGAAGCACATTGAGGCCTGGGTTCAAATCCTGACCCAGACATGAAATCTGTGAAGTGTTTGTTGACTAGTATGGTGGACCATATCACCAGGCAGCCACCTTAGGCAGCAGATTTGGGATGTCCTAAGAGGGCCGTACATGGATAGTAATTAAATTGTCATTATTGGATGTTTACTGCCAGGGTTGGGTGAGGAGGTCGTGGATTTTTTGCTTTAAAAAGTAAAGGTAAAGGGGCGAAGAAAACACGGCTGGATTTTGATAATGTCCATCTTGACTTGCTTCAGTCTCACCAACAGAGTAGACCTTTGGTCTAGATGGGCGGGATAGAAATCCGACCGACCGACCGACCGACCAACCAACCAACCAACCAACCAACCAACCAACCAACCAACCAACCAACCAACCAATAAAACTTTGTTGAAACATATTATAATTGGTTGCCAGTAATTAAGGTCAGTACTCTAGCTCTGATTTCAGCTAGAGTGCCGATCCGTTGAGTCTATCATTGAATAATATGTCCGCACTTAATGTAAATCCCATTGAGTTCATGAGTCTGCCTTAGGTAGGACTAGCTGCAAGATGCTGGTCTAAAGGTTTAGGTTGCATGCTCTACGCCCTTCCCCAGTAGGAAGTCCCATTGAACTCAATGGCAATTATCTTTCAGGAAACACACATCAGATGGTTCTGTGAGTTTGGTGCTTCCACTGACATGACAGGGAAAAGCTCAATGAACGCAATTGTGTCAAGCAAAAGTCCTGATAAGAAAACAGGGAGAGATACAGACAACCTGAAGACACCTGAGTCTTCTTGCTACCTGCCATAGTGTAGGACAGGCCACCTCCCCCATGCCCCTCTATCGGTGCCAAAGTTTAGCTAAGTCAATCCTAATATTTTGGCATACGAGGCAGAAAATCTTCCACACAACTCTTTTCTCCCAGGGCAATACAAATAGGAGAAAAGGTTCTGAACAACTAAGCATGTTTGGCTCTTTCTTGCCCTCCATAATCTGCCCCCTGAGGCTACTGCTTTGTCGTAGGCGGCAACCCATTCTTAAGCTCCCCACAATCCAAATTTGCCCATCTTCGGGAGGGCCCACCGTAGAAAGGAAGGATTACCTCTGCCTTTTCTTCAACGATGAAGTCAAAGCTCCATATTTCGGAAGCCCAAAACAGCACCAAGAAGCAAGCAAAGTGCATCTTCTTCTCTGCGTCTTCAAGAGGACACTAAGCCTAAAGGCTGGGTGGCCGGTGGACACGTTACACCAAGTTCAAGGTGGGTAGGTGGGACAGGAGGGAGGGTGGGGGGAGAACACCAGTCCCAGATGTCTCGGTGGTATTTTTTGAAGATCCTTTTGCAATGCTAACTTTGTTTGAGCTCAGACAAATATTTGCCCAATAATGCACGTCGGGGCACAGGTTACGGGTTGTGTCAACAGGTCTTTGCTAGGCCGGCATCCTCTGATAACGGTTCGGCGCAAGATTGGTGCTGCTCAATTTCGCTTTGTCGTTTTTAACCCCATGCTTTTTGGACTGAAGCAAATTCAGAAGGGGCCATGGGTAGGATTGATGGGGCTCTGCGGGGTAGGGGTGGGGGGAGGAAGAGGAAAAGTGGTCCCTGGTGAAATCTTGGTACAATCATAAAGACTGAGTTGGATACATTCATTAAATGAACTTCCAACAGATACAAGTACATCAAAGGGCCCTGATTTTTTAAAAAAAACTGAGCAATCTATATTCAGCCTGGCAGCACCGTTTCAGGGAAGCATGCAGAGAAACACCATTTCCAGCACAGTTGACATATACAGTATTTATGTTTATTGTCCGTCTATTAGATAAAACTCTATTCCGCTTTTCCTCCAACACACTTAATGCAATCATGTTTTATCCAACAAGTGCATCATTTTCTTCCTCTCCACTTTATAGCATATTTGCAAAGTTAACGGGCTGGAAGCCAGAAATCCTAGTGACAGAAAATCAAAACGACAGCCGTTTTTAATAGGTTTAATAGTGCTTTAACATGAATATGCTAATTTATTGTGATTTTTAATATTTGTACACCGTTTTTAGCTTTTTCTGAGCCTTGACTGACCCTTACAGAAGACATGCTGATCTTCCCTCAACAAGAGGGAATTTTGTCCTGGGCTCCCTGTCTTCACCTAAACCATTCGTTTCCAACCCTGAGTATCCCAGATGATCTTGGATTGCAGTTCCCACAAACCCAGGGATAGAACAGGTAGTGATGAAAGCTTCTGGGAATCGCAGTCCAAGAACACCTGGGTTACCCAAGGTTGGGAACCACTGACCTAAATATTGAGAGAAACTTCCTAGCTAATAACAGCAAAAGCTTCCTGACAATGGAACAGACTCCCACTGGAAACTGGAGAGCTCTACCTTTGCTAGAGGTATTTATGTAGCGAGCTGACAGTCATTTATACAGGATGCAATATCTGCCAGGTGCCTGCCCGGGACAAAGGACTAAATTTGTTGACTTTCGAGGTTAACCTTTAAATTCTCTGACTCTATGAAAGGCTGGTTAGTTGTGTTTTCCTCTTCTGGAATGCATTTCTGTGTACTCACGGTAAAGCAAACTCTGAGGATGTGCACCAGAAATGTTAGTATAGCTTGATTTTCCTCCCCCCTCCAGGTAAGTGGCATGTTCAGGAGGGAGCGAGCGAAGTAACTGCAGCATCGTAAAATAGCATTGCCAGCTTTTTGTGTCATGCAGTGTGGGATGGATATTAACATGCACATACATTTTCCTTTCCCACATTTCAGAACATGAGAATATTCTAGGCTTGGAGATACAGTAAGTCTCTCAGATGGCATGCATGTCATTTCTCTCTTACTATGGCACAGGAGCCTGGTGAAAAGAAAAGTTGTCAGCTCCACGGACAGAAATATTTTGGCCACCCCCTTTCTTTTACACAGCTCTTGCCAAACCTTTTATATTAGCTGGACAAACAGAAACCACCACCTGCTTCTCACACGAATTCCATACTGGAGGAAATATGACCTGCTTAATTTAATTCCTGCCACTTCTGCCTATGAAGAAGTCAAAAATCTTGCCGTAAAAACCTGTCAAATCTACCCTCTAAAGCATGATACAGATTTATTTGGGCTGATTTATTGCTGTTTTAACCATTTTCCTCCTTTCCCAGAGAATTCAGAGCTACAGTTTAGCTTTCCCAAAGGGTTCCCATGTATCCCTAATGCCATGGCAGGGAAAGTACCATATTTTCCCTTGTATAAGACGCCCCCCCACTTTTCTAATCCCCATATTTTTCCTTGTATAAAATGCCCCCATGTGTAAGACGCCCCCCTTTTCTAATCCAAAATTAAGAAATCTAAGTGGGGCTTAGGAAGTGTAGGCAGAAAAGGATCAAAGTGCTGCAGGATTACTTTGATCCCTGCTTTCCCCTCCACTTGTTTTTGTTCTCCCCTCAGCTTACTTCTGTGTATAAGACGACCCTCAAATTTTAGTCTAAAGATTTTAGACAAAAGTATAGTCTTATACACGGAAAAATACAGTACAATAATTTTGCTTTCTACTATTTCCCATATGTAATCCTCCACCCTTTAAGGTGCTGTTGGGGTCATGAAAAGATACTGTACATCCCAGCTATAACTGATTTTCCCCCACTATAGAACTAATGTCAGCTTTGGGAAACACAGATTTCATAGAATCATCGAATCATGGAGTTGAAGGTCGTCTTTAAAACCATCAGGTCCAACCACCTTGATCAATACAGGAATACAAATCAAAAGATACCGGCCAGGTGGTTGTCTAAGTTTCTCTTGAATGCCTCCAGCGTTGGGAACACTCACCACCTCCCGATGTCATTGCTTCCATTGTTGTACTGCTCTAACAGTTAGGACGTTTTCCCCCTGATATTCAGCCTTAAACTGTCTTCCTGTAGCTCAGGGCCATTATTATGTGCCCTACATTCTGGGATAATCGAGAAGAGATCCTTTCAATCATGAGAATATGAGAATGAATAGGAATATGGTTTCAGATCATTGTTTAGAAGAATTTACCAAAATTGGCAAGTGTCCCATCTTTTTTACAGAACACACTGAAATTTTAAAAGTGTGAAAGTGAAAAACATATGTAACCCTGGACTGCAAGGAGAACAAACCTATCCGTTTTGCAGGAAATCAACCCTGAGTGCTCACTGGAAGGACAGATCCTGAAGCTGAGGCTCCAATCATTTGGCCATCTCATGAGAAGAGAAGACTCCCTGGAAAAGACCCCGATGTTGGGAAAGTGTGAATGCAAGAGGAGAAGGGGACGGCAGAGGACAAGATGGTTGGACAGTGTCATTGAAGTGACCAACATGAATATGACCCAACTTCAGGAGGCAGTGGATGAAGGAGGGCCTGGCATTCTCTGGTCCATGGGGTCACGAAGAATTGGACACGATTTAACGACTAAACAACAACAACAAACGGCCCAATTAAATCTGATGTTCACATTTCTTCATATTTAGGAGGATAAAAGCCTGATGTTGAATTAAATGTGGGGGACAATAGTGTGTGTGTGCGTGTGTGCGTGCGTGCGCGCGCGCTTCTATCTACACATAGAAAGACTAATTAGATATCACTTTCATTAGCACAGCTTTCCAGATCCAGCTGGCTGTCCATACGTGCCATCAGCTGTGACTTTTGGAAACTCTTTTCAAGGTTTTTTAGGTAGAGAAGACCCAGAAATGGTTTAACATTCCCTTCTTTCTGGGTGTGTCTTGGGACTGTGTGCAGCTTGCCCAAGGCCACCCAGGCTGGCTTTTCTCCCAGGAGGCACAGCAAGGAATCGAACTTCCAACTATACCTAAACCACTGATTAATAATCTAGCTGATTAATAATAATAAAAATAAATTAAGTAAAAAATGAGAACAGTTCTGCCCTGGCAAGGCATTTAATATATCTAGGCGAGGCTTTACACTTTTATGGCTGAAATCCTATTGTGCTTGGCGTTATGCCTGTGGAAGCTTTCAGGGAGTTGTACCCACGCTCATCATCTGCCTCACTGCACAATGAACAGAGCATTGAGCGCTGGACATGTTGCCCAACTGTGCCTAAAGAAGAACTTTCCAAAGAGAATTCTGCCTTAGAGCAAAATATCTACCCTTACATCTGTCCTGGAGCCTTTCTGGATAGCACTATTTGCCCAGAGCTGGCTGGAGAGTTCAGTGAGTTAATATCTGCCTGCAGAGCCAGAGGTTAGGTGTTCAGTTCCCACGGTGCATTCCAGAAGAGCCAGCCTGGGTGGCCTTGGGCCAGCTGCACACGATCCTAGGATGCTCCCAGAAAAAGAGAAGGGTCAACCACTTTTTGTGTATTCTCTACCCGAATAGGGTCACCATAAGCCAGAACTGATTTAGTGGCACATGATGATGATGATTGTAATGTACCCAGAGCGCCACCAGGTGGCATCATGTGCTTAGCTATCCTTAGTTTGCCTAGCACATACTAAATACTAAACCTTGGTTTTCAAATGCTACGCACACTGTTACTTTTAATACTTATCAGGGTCCAAAGGTTTGCTGTCTGTGATAAAGGAGAATAGGGACGACTGCCCACCCACTCCAGATTCTATTAACGTGAAAGATGGGAGCTTCGTACATTTTAAGGGTCTAGAACAAGGCCCCACAAAGAACACCAAGACAACAAGGAGGGGTCACGCCCAAAGTCTGTCTGCTCCAGAATCCAGCTTCCGATTACACCTTAGGAAATTTATTTTGGGGGGAGAGATTAAGTGCAGAAATTTGCAGAATTTCCAGTTTGCTATCAAGCGAAGGCTTAAAAACTAGGGGCATTGCAGCTCCTTTGTGTTTGTTTGGACTACGATTCCCAGAATTCTCTGCTAGAGAAGGCTTTCACAGTCTCCTGAGCTACTACACTACAGCGTTAGTCCAAATGTCACTGCCATGTCATTGCCAGAACTACAACACTGGAACTCTCTGGCAAAGAGGACTAAGTTCCTTACGAAGCTACAGACTCCAGGTTTCCGTAGGAAGCAGCAATGACGGTGTGAGAAGTATCAAACAGCGTCATGTAGTTACATGGATAGTTCTTTCCCCCTGCCTGCTCTATATTTTCCTGTTAGCTTGCCCTTCAGCCAGCCTGCCCTAGCAAATAATTCCACAGGCTTCGGTGCTGGTGAGGTAAAGAAGAAGAAGATGCAGTCTAAACATTAGAAAGCACCAAACCAATCTCACGGATGCTCTACATAAATTCTAAGAATGAATCTCCTGCTGCCCAGCCCACACCTTCGCACTTTGCAAACCAGCTGACCTGGTGTGAGGCGACCCATGGAAACTAGGAGGTGCAATTAGAGATGGGCATGAATCACAAAAATGGTGATTTGTGTTGATTCGTGATTCATCCTGGGTGAGGAATCATGTGTTACAGATTTACAAATTTCCTGACGAATCAATGAATCGCTTCGTCAATTTATTTTTGCCTTTAAAATCCTATAAAATGCTCCTCCTCCATCAAGTACTTGGGGTGTGTGTGTTCTATATGGGTGTATAACATGGACATCCAAAGCGCAATAATCACGAACCTTGGCAGGATTGTAGACGAGAATCAGAGGAAGGCTCTCTGCAATTGTGGTGTCTCTAGGTGCCTGGGGGGCCCCTGTTTTATAGCCCAAGAAATCAGCATATAAATAAAATCACTAAAAATTCATTGATTCCTGTCCGTCAGGACTCGGAGGCATTGATTCGTCCAAATACAAATCAACAAATTTGCTATTTGTGAAGATTTTTTGAATTCATTTTTCAGTTTGTGCCCTTCTCTAACGTCTATGCAATCAACAGTCTTTTTAATTAGTCGTTTCACATTCCCTGTGCCTGGATATAACTTGTGGCTTTACTGCACTCTTAGATATCTAAAGAAGTGAATGTATTTCCAAAGTCTCATATTGAGTTATAACAATTTTTAAGGTGCCACGTTTTTGCTTTTTTGTGTTTTTGTCAGGATAGGCAAAGCGTGGCCATTTCTGCACATGGCTTTGTACGTGAGAGCGATAATCCTCAGACGAATGAAGAAATATTTAAGATAATATATGGGGATTTAGAGCACTGAAAGCATAAAGGACTGCTTTGCTTCTTCAAAGGTAGGGGGTAGGAGCCCATTTGGTTGAGATTTTTGGATTATCTCAACCATGGCCGGCCCTAGTATTAGGCAGAGTGAGGCAGTTGCTTTAAGCACCAGATGCTGGGGGATGGCCGTCAGCTGTTGGAAGAGAGAATTATATGCCATGTGCCCTCTAAGTTAGCCTGGTGTCTTCT
>NW_018152390.1:6123-34010 GCF_900067755.1 Pogona vitticeps
TTTAAATTACTTGGAGAGTAAGAGATTAACCACAACCCGACACAGAAAATTTAATTTTCATGTTATATAGGGTTTATTGAAAGGTAACATGTCCTGCAGGATAGGAGGACTCAAACGATGTCAGCTCAAAAATAGAAAAGAAGGGAATTACCTTTATAGGGCACAAATCATAACAAACGTAAGAAATAAGATCAAGAAGTTCCCATGTCAACGATAGTTTGACCAGCAATACTGTCCTGATGCCGCCTTGGCTAGGGGTTACAATAACATGTGATTTGCAGAGACACATATCTGCATTGAAATCACTGGTGGCACTTTCTTATAGCCTTGTTAATACAATGTGTACTGCAAGATATGAAAACAAGCATCTTCCCAGAACACGGGTCATGCTAAACCTAATAAATAAATAAAAGTAACTGTCCTGTTGTTATCAACTCCAGCAGTTTTAGTTTTGAAGTTCTGCTTCCCTTTGCTTCTTATTTGTTCCCTTCCCAGGTGAAGTGGAGACAGATCTGTTTTCCCCTGACCTCCTTTTTAACAGAAAAAGAGCAATTTCTGTGCTGATATGTGGGGAATATTTTACTATATATAATAGTAAAAGAAGGGGGATTAGATTTTTCCTACACCCCCCCCACACACACATACAGTGCTCGTGTGCAGGAATGTGACTGTCACTTTGAGAATCCAAACTGCTGCTCCAACATTTATCCAACTCCTCTACCCCACCCTAATTTTTTCCCCTTTCCTCTTGGCACCATTAGGTTATCAGAAGTATTTGTTTGGCTTTTAATTAACTCTGCACTTGGCTTCTATAATTAAATTCCCAGAGTAAAGAAAGAGTTGGAGAGGGTGCCCTCTGATGGCTCCAAAAAGAGTTTGGACTTTTCCATCCAAAGTGGGCACAGTCACAGGATACCTGTAATGGCTCTTACATACAACCCACTTTGTCTAGCAGTTTATAGCTCTCCTCTTCCTTCTGCTTTTTTATGAGAATCTTTGAATAATGATAAAGTGAAACAACTAAGCTTCTCTTCAACAATAGGAAATTTTAACTTGCAAGTGGTCTTTGTCTTCCTATAATTCTTGCTCAATGTAATGAAATAAGATGTGAGAAGGGAATCAATCTGTCATTTTAATGTGTTAGTCAGGGAGAACAGCAATTCCTCATTTGTACATGGCCTGAAATCAACATGGAAAGAAATCTATCACCAGGTCTACCCTTTGTCTTGTAGTTGGTAATTGTTCTCTCATGCATATCGAACAGAAAGTAAACTATCTTGTCTAAAAAGGTCTTAATCTGAACTATACTTACCCATCCCTGATTAAGTCATAAGTCAAATCTGTGAAGTTATCAGCGTATGGAGATGATACGCATGTGTCTACGGACAGTACCAGATTTGAGTCCGAACTGTGGAGAGTAGCTTTGGCATATAAATTCTGATTAAGTGCAACAAAATACGGAGACGCATAAACTGGAGAGGTGAAAGACGGTGATTGATAGAATGCAAGAGTCACGTTGTAATGGCCATATTGTCTCTCAACAATGTCAACCGCGTCTTGGGCAAGAAATGCTGTCTCCACAACTGTGTTCTCATTCATTTCACACATGACATGTAACTGAAAGTTTCTCTTCCTTGTAATGATATAACCTGAGACGAGTGTCCTGATGATGTTTGAGTATATTATTGTGTTATTATTCATTTGCTAAAGGGTAAAAAAAAGAAACACAAATTATGTCAATAATATAAGTAACTCAGCTCTTGCCACATGAAATATTCACCGTATTTGATAGTTTTAAAATATACTACTATATTTCCGATTTTAAAAAGCTACTAAAAAGCCACCTCATCTAGTCCAAGTCTATTTTACTGTACTTCTGTTAAAAAGATAGAAAAGAAATAAAAATGAAAGCTAAGACATAACATTACAAAAATATAAAAGGAGAAGGAACCAATTACATAGAGAGAGAAATATGTGGAAATTGAGATTTATCTTAATTCTCTAGCACCCTTCATGAAAACTATCTAATCTAGGATGTTATTTTCTCTCTCTAACAAACATTGAGCTGATTGATTAAAAAATAATATGAGTTTCATCATCAAAAGAGAGGGCATTTAAATACAGAAAAATGGTTTACATGGGCGATTTTACAATGCAATGTTGGAAGGGGTTATTGCATTCATATTAAAGCATTTATATTTGGATTTTTTGTTGTTTCAGCCAAATGCAGTGTCCTGAACTGAATTAGCTGGATTTAGACTGATTTGTATATGGTCCTTAGAGAAGCAAAATGAGCAAATTTGGTTCCAAAGGAAAAGCAAAGGCTTTTGGGTGGTTCAGTGATTCAAATATCTGATATAGATGAGGGGAGCAAGACTACAGGGAGGGAGTACATGAACAAGGCATTGGAAGAGACTAAAGGGAGCTGAACTTTGTCCAGTGATAGCTCTAACATGCAATTGGAGGGCCTGTCCAGACTGGCTATTTTGGTGCAAGGCTATAAAGGGTCAGTTGAGGCTGGGAAGCAGAAGAATGTGCCATTTGACGTGCTTTTCCTCTCTGAATGGCAAATGACTCTTTGTAGCCCTGTCCACAATGAATTAAGCACTTTCCCTGATGGTCTGCAGAGGGTCAAGGGAAGTGATATTGTTATTTATTTAACATCCACTAGATGTGATAAATCACTTTGTTTAAATTTTTAAAAAATCCCTTTCTGTATATTGCTGATTGAGAAACTGTCGACAACCGCAGTTTCAATAATATACAGATAGACAAATAATTTAGAAAAAAAAGCTTCATTACAAATAATAATAATAATAATAATAATAATAATAATAACAACAACAACAACAACAACAACAATAATAAATGATTAATAATTAATAATTAATAAGTTTATTTCCTCTGATTTTCCACAGATGATCCGGAGAAGATTTAATTTTCTGATATCTTTCAGGATACTGGAAACTGACACCAGAAGGAGCTGCAAAGTTCTAGGTTAGTCAGTTTCAAGCAACCACATTAACTGGAGTCCTACAACCCACACTAAAATAGCAGAATCCCTGATAGGGTTCAAAAGGAACAGGTTGGGGAAAATTGGTCTGAACAATAGGACAAATGCCTATGTGGATGGCCTCTGAGGCCAGAATTTCAATCCAGTCACACTTTAAAGTTTCTCAGTGAGCACATCCTTGATGCAAGATGTCTGAAAATTCATACATTTACTCCTCTCCTTGGGGTCTATTGTGTGACCAGATTTAATGTGCAAAACTTAAAGCTTATAGGCATTTTGGTTTTCTAAGGCAAGTGGGCAGCAATCTGAATTTACAAATCAATTTGGATCCAAGGCAGAAACCAAATAGGCAGGATCTGTATGACCACAGACCAAATTGGCATCCAATATGTCGAACTGGACTCCAGACCAAATCTGGATGTGTAGCTCTAGTTTAAATCCTGAAAAACTTATATCTTTTTGGTAAAGAGTTTTATGTGAACCTGAGCAAGTGGATGTTTAACACCTTATGCTTTCTGGATCAAATTTCCCCACTCCTACTTAGATATGATTAAAAACTGTGCTCTGCATCATACTTAAAGCTAACAAAGCTATGCCTTGGCCCAGTATCTGAAATTAATTTGCTGATTCTGATAAAATGAATTATTTATTAACATTAACTGATTAAGGCTAATTTCTCATAACCACATTTCAGATGAGCTGGAGAGCAGAGAGCATTCATTTCCTCAGGCTGATGCTCACTATCTTTTCTGGATTAAATGAAGCCCAGGCTGAAATCTTGTTGCACAACTCCAACAACAGGATTTGCACAATAGGAATCATGACATCAGCAGTGGCATATTACTGCCATAGCCCTACATCTTTGTTGGCTCATCAGTCGGACAAAACCCTTCTCCTATTTAAAAAGATGAATATATTATAAAGGGCATAACAGTTGCTGCAAGTATCAAATTTTCACCTGTCTCACTGTTCCACAGCCACTGAATGGTATATTGAAGATAACGTAGGCTTGCGAAATCTGAGAGGCACATGTTGGATCTGAAGAATTCAGGTACAGATCCGACTCCTTATAACCTAGTGATTGAATATAGGCTCTGCTGATCCGTGCAACCATGTACTCTCCAGAACATGAGACCGCTGAATGATGATAAATAGAAATGTTAAAGAATGTAAAGCAAATACATTTCAATGTTAACCAAGTTTTAGTTCCTGGCTTTGCTTGTGGTACATTTTCAGTGGATTAGAAAGGGTTTATGGTGTCTCTTTTGATAGTACATGAATGAACACCTCCTGCCTTTTCAAGAAGCAGGAGAGCTGTACATTTTGCTGAATGGTAAGGGATATTTGATGGATCAACACAGCAAGAAGGTGGTTGGAGTTTATGAGGAGGCTGTGATCAAATTAAGGCACCATATTGTTAGAATTTGCAGTATTTGATTGGACAAGGCCATTTCTGTGTTTCCTTTTAAGATGAAGGCTTGGGATGTACCCAGACAATCTAAAACAGCAATATTAGGGTAATAGTGTCTCATAGTTGATGATGAAAGTTATTCAACTGAGATTACAATCGTGCACTTCTATTGTTGTTGTTTAGTCGTTAAGTCATGTCCGACTCTTTGTGACCCCATGGACCAGAGCATGCCAGGCCCTCCTGTCTTCCACTGCCTCCCGGAGTTGATCAAATGCTAACTTCTTCTATACTCACCTTCTTTTAAGAAGAGCCTGCTAATTGTTTTCTTTTGCTGGAAAACTACCACCAAATTTAAGCAATGATTTCTGTTATCTAAGCAGTAATATCATATTATAAATTACTCATTATTAAAGTCCCTCATAATTCACCATGTTTAATGGTGAAATGTAAATTTGAATTATGTACTTATGGGAAGGAATGGAATCCCATAATTCATATCTGGTGGAGGTCCCGGACTGCTCATCAGCTCGTTGTGATGAGTCTACCATTCATTTTGAGGGGCAAATCGCTCAGATTTGCAGTGGGTTGAACTCCACCATTACTGCAAAATCAGAGGATATGTCCAGTGTGCCATGCTTAGGTCAAATATTAATGGACGAGTTTCAATTGTTGAAACCTGAGGATCTGGACAGGGTGGATCTGTGCGTTGTACCACCACCCCGCTCGACCCTTGCCCATCTTGGCTAACTGGAAGATGTGCCAGGCAGTTTCGCACCTGGGTCCAGGAGGCTGTGAACGCCTCTTTGAGAGAGGGAGTGATCCCTATCACCTTGAAAGAGGTGGTAATTCGTACACTCCTCAATAAGCCTAACCTGGGCCCAAGGCTGGTGGTTAACTACCGACCAATGGCGAACCTCCCTTATTTGGGCAAAGTGTTGGAGCGGGTTGTGGCCAGGCAACTCCAGGCACTGCTGGATGAAACCGATTTTCTGGATCCATTTCAATCAAGTTTCAGGCCGAGTTTTGGTACAGAGACTGCCTTGGTCACCCTGTACAATGACCTTTGCCGGGAGAGAGACAGGAGGAGTGTGACCATGTTGATACTCTTGGACCTCTCAGTGGCTTTCAACACCATTGACCTTCTGGATAGGCTGGCTGGGTTGGGAGTTGGGGGCAGTGCTTTACAGTGCTTCCACTCCTTCCTGGCTGACTGTGTCCAGAGGGTGGTGCTGAGGGACAGTTGCTCTGTCCCATGGCATTTATGCCACAGCTTTCCTCAGGGCTCAGCACTGTCCCCCATGCTGTTTAACATCTACATGAAACCGCTGGGAGAGGTCATCAGGAGGTTTCAGCTGAGGAATCAGCAATATGCTAATGACACTCAGCTCTACCTCTCATTTTCCACCAATCCAGGTGAGGCGGTTTCTGTGCTGAACTCATATCTGTACCTGATAATGGACTAGATGAGACTTAATAAATTGAAACCCAATCCAGACAAGACAGAAGTGCTGTTACTGGGTGCTTCGCCAGACAGGCTGGAGGACCATTCCCCTGCCCTGAATGGGGTTACACTCCCCCTAAGGGACAGGGTCCTCAGTCTGGGGGTATTCCTGGACCCCAGTCTAACTCTGGAAGCCTAGGTGGACTCGGTGGCCAGCGGTGCCTTCCTTCAGCTGTGGAAATTGTACCAGCTACAGTCCTACTGGATGAGTGGAGTCTCATGACAGTTATACACACACTGGTAACATCACATATAGATTATTGCAATGCACTCTATGTGGGGCTGCCTTTGAAGATGGTCTGGCGATTGCAACTGGTCCAGAATCGAGCTGCGCGGCTGGTGAGTGGTGGGGCCACTAGGGGACATAACAAGCCAATTCTGTTTAAATTACATTGGTTACCAGTTGCTGCCGAATTCAAAGTGCTTGTTTTGACATATAAAGCCCTAAACGGCTTGGGCCCTGGATACCTGAAGGACCGCCTCCTTCCATATGAACCTACCCAGCAGTTAAGATCTAGCCAGGGGGCCCTTTTGAAAGAGCCATCCCTCATGGAGATAAAAGGGATGGCTTGTAGACAAAGGGCCATTTCGGCAGCTGCTCCCAGACTATGGGATGCCCTCCTGACTGAGATTCGTCTGGCACCGATGCAGATGACATTTCAGCACCAGGTCAAAACCTTCCTGTTCCAGAAGGCTTTTAGCTGAAATAATATCAACTGTGGGCCCTGATGGCAATTTTTAGAGTATCTATTTTAACTGTATTTTAATTGTTTTATCTTTTTATTGTAATTTATTGTATTTTAATTGTTGTTAACCGCCCAGAGACCTTTGGTAGAGTGGGTGGCATATAGGTTAAATAAGTAAGTAAGTAAGTAAGTAAGTAAGTAAGTAAGTAAGTAAGTAAGTAAGTAAGTAAGTAAGTAAGTAAGTAAGTAACTCACTCACTCACTCACTCACTCATCGTTAAGCTGAACAGTTTTCGGATCAATCCTAACCAAAAAATCAAAAGCGAGATTGTGACACCAAGTTCATGTAGTGCAAGTCGTGAAATTATGTCAGTGCAGAAATAGGACTGAATGTTTAAAGTTGTATCTGACAAATGCATTTATCTGTGACTCATTCTGCATTGTCACTTGCAGGTCTCTTGCTCAAATTTTTTCAAACATGTATTTACAACTAAAACCTTAAATGGAGAAACCAGAACTTACTTTGTAAAGAGCTTGATGTCGAATTTGCAAGAGGAACTGTGAAAAAGGTAAGCATAACAAAAATGAAGAAACATTTGCATCAAATTTACAGTTTGACACTTAGATTTGTCATGTTTTCATGCTTTCTCTTTTATTTGTCAAATAACAACATTAGTCCATTTGCCCCATAAAACTGGTTAGCCCACTCTTACATTTTTACACTTAAGATTGCATCATTAAGTCATAGTTAGAGTAGGCCCATGTGGCTCAATGGAATTTACAAAGGACTTGACTCACCAAATCCCTATTGATTCCATGGACCTCCTCTAGTACTATTTACTACATTTGTTGTTGTTGTTGTTTAGTCATTTAGTTGTGTCCGACTCTTCATGACCTCATGGACCAGAGCACGCCAGGCCCTCCTGTCTTCCACATTTTTACTACATTAAGCAACCAGATTTCAACCAATGTGTTCTAACTCACAGGCCCTATTCCAATAGGAAATATGAATCAACATTCAAGGCACACCCGTTTGCTCACCTATGATCCGATGAGGCAAAAACATGAAACAATTTATTACATGTTGGTAGGAATTGACACATTGGCCAGACTCCTTCTGACTATTTATGTTTCTACAAAGACAAGTGTCTCAGTTGTGATGGCAAATTGTTACTCACTAGCAAAATGCTTGTTGCATTCTGAGGCATGTTTTGTAACTTGCAGGATTTTTCTCACACAAGCAGAAATTGCCAATAGCATTCTGGCTATTGTTTGGAACTGAGGCCCTGCTCACATGAGGGAAAGGTTTTCCAGTTCTCCAGATACTTTCCACACCTCTCTTCTACTGAATCATGGTCACATGATTTATATCCCATGACTGTATTTGCTGCACTATTCCACCCAATTTTGTGTCATCTGCAAATCTGACAAGCATTCCTTGCATTCCCTCATCCAAATCATTAATAAAAATGTTGAAGAGCACCAGACCCAGGACTGAGCCTTGGGGTACTCTACCTATTACCTCCTCCCAGTTGGAGAAGGACCCATTAATCATTATCATCTGAGTACAATTCTGTAGCAAATTGTGTATCTTCCTGACACGTGATCTATCCAGCCCACACCTAGTTAGTTCGCTAATCAGGACATCATGGAATACTTTGTTAAAAGCTTGACTAAAGTCAAGATATACTACGTCTACAGCATTCCCCTTGTCTATAAGGGAGGTTACCCAATCAAAAGATCAGATTAGTCTGGCTTTTAGTTCATACTGCATAGTTTTCTAGGTGCTTGCATAGAGACCATTTTATAATTTGTTCCAGAATTTTCACTCAGATTGATGTCAGGCTGACCAGCCTGTAGTTCCCAAATTCCTCTTTTTTTGCCCTTTTTGAAGATACGGACAACAATTAGCCCTCCTCCAATCCTCTGGCACCTCACCCGTTTCCCATGATTTCAAGAAAATAATGGACAGTAGTTCTGAGACTATTCGTTTATCAATCTCCAGCTGCAATCCTGTCTCCTTCACTTTTACTTCACATTCGTCTGAAGGTTCATAGTCTGGCCTATGGGAAAAGACTAAGCTAAAGTAAGAATTGAGCACCTCTGCCTTTTCTTTGTCATCTGTTATCATTTTTCCATTTACATTGAGCACCTCTGCCACTATTTCTTTTCTTTGTCTTGTGCTTCGCACATACCTGAATAATGCTTTTTTTATTGTTTGTAGTGACTCTAGGTCATCTCAGCTTATTCTCAGCTTTTGCTGTCCTAATACTATCCCTGCATTTCCTTGCTACTTGTCTGTACTCTTCCTTGGTGATCTGGCCTTCTTTCCACTTCCTATACATGTATTTTGTTGTTGTTATTGTTTTCATGTCCTCCCTGAGCTTTTGGTGAAGCCACATTGGCCTTTTTGCTTCCTCCCTCCTTTTTTACTTGTTAGAATTGTTTGTAGCTGTGCTTTTAGAATTTCTTTTTTTTAAAGAAACTCCCACCATTCTTGGACTCCTTATTAGGATCTCCTGCCATGGGACCTTACTTATCCTTGTTCTGAGATTATTAAATTTATCTTTTTTAAAATCCAGCATATGTGTGTGGCTACACTCTGCTTTTGTTTCCTTTGAAATCAAGAATTCTAGAAGGACATGGTCACTCTCGCTTTGAGTTCCCCTTACTGCCACTTCCTCCACAAAGTCATTTCTATGGGTGAGAAACAAGTCAAGGACAGATAGTCCTCTAGTTTCTTTCTCCACTTTTTGTAGGAGAAAATGATCAACCACACAAGCCAAGAATTTCTTGGAAGAGCCCTACTTGGCAGAATTTGCATTCCAAAAGATATCAGGATAGTTGAAATCTCTCATCACTACTACATTGTGTCTCTTTGAAATCCTTGCAATTTGATTTGCAAAAGTTTCAGCTGCATCCTCTCCTTGATTGAGCAGTCGGTAGTAAACTCCAACTACCAAGTTCCTTTTTTTCACCCCAACTGCATTGATCTGAATGTTTTCAATAGGACATCTAATCTCCTCCTCCTGTATTTCTCGTCAGAAATGCATTTTTTTTTTTTTACATACAATGCAACTCCACTGCTCTTTCTATTCTCCCTGTTCTTTTTGTACAATTTATATCTTTCAATTGTTGTATTCCAGTCATGGAAGTCATCCCACCAAGTTTCAGTTATTCCTATCAAATTATATCTGCACTCCTAAACAATAATTTGCAGTTCTTCTTGTTCTCCTAGGATTTGTATATAGACACTGGAGACTGAGTGATGTGTGACCTATTTTTCATTCTACAATTTTATGAATATTACTATTTATGTTAACGTTATTGTTGACCTCCCATTTAAACAGTTTGGTCTCTTCCTCTTACAGTGAGTAACGCTTGATCTATAACTCTGCTTGTGTCTCCCTCTTCCTACCAATTCAGTTTAAAACCCTCCCGATGAAGTTCTTCATGCTGCGGCCAAACATAATATAAAGGATAATTCTTCTGGGAAACCTTCAGCATGATGGATAAGCTGTGTGGGTAGGTACACGCTGTCAACAGGAGATGTGCCTCCTGTTATTATCACTGAAATGTTCCAGAAGTGCTCACAAGCTTACAGAAAAGGCTCCTGCTAAAGGAGCATCTGGTTTCAAAGCAAACTGTGACAATATTTGCTGACACAGCAGAAGCAGTGATAAAAATAATAGCCATTAGCATTTCAAAAAAGGTATGGGATGAGCAAACATTTTCTGCAAAACCAGTTTAGCACTTCTGAAAGGGTTCCTGCAGTGTGAGAAAAAAATGCTTTTATTACGGGCACGCTGTGTTGGCTCGTGACATCATCAGATTTCTTGCCATCTATAAATATTTCGGAGTTAGTCTTGAGGTAAAAGTAAAAAAAAATTGCCGGAGAAAAGTGAAATTGCCTTCAATACGGGAATAACCAGGATGTCGCTTTGGAAAGTGAATCGTAAGAGAATAAATGTTGAAAATCAATTAGTGGAGGCAGACTTACCAGATCCTGTGGTTGTCGTCTCAGAGGTTCTCCCAACTGTTAAGAAAACAAAAGATGGGTCAGATTTCCTAGAATGATGAAATTTTGGAACAGCAACACAGAAAGAAAATGAAAAATGACATACTGGCATCAATTGAAATGTGCCCTAAAACCAGCATTAGGTAGGAAAGCATTTTTAAAAGTAAATACTAGGAAAGTATGTTGGTGAGATTCAATTCTGAAATTATTGAATTCCACTCAATTTTAATGGAATTGATCCATTCCAGAACAGTGGCCTTGAAGTTCCTGAAAATAGGAAAAGCGCCTAAATTCTTCGCAACGAGAGAAGTAGCAAAAAGCAAAACCCTGAAGAAAGGGGACTCCAATGTGACCACAACTGATGTGACAAGACAGAAAAAGAAATGTGAGGCATACATAAGAAATACTTACCGGTAGTGACTTCAGGGCCCAAAGTGGTCAGGAGAAGACCTGGTAAGAAAACATTAATTTTATTGAAATCCTTTGTTCTCATTCTGAGAAATAAATGTCTTCCAAGTTTGCTTAACAAAAATGATAACTTAAGGCACACACCTAAGATCTACAATAAATTCTGGTCTCCATTTTTCAGGCCCTTTAACGTAGTCATCAATATATTCACCAACATCCTGTTATCCAAGAGTACCTGAGCAGATGACACCAGCATCCTCTCTGTGGTTACAGTTGTGATTTCCCCAGCCTCTGTGAGAGCACTGTTCTAAGCGGAGTTCGTTCCCAACGCAGGATATGTCATCCAGAAAAATATCCGCTGTACCCTGGCCAAAGTGAGCACTCCCCACTGACGAGAGAGCATTTCCACATCCAAGCTGCCTGCACACAACGCGTGCGTCGTTGAGGTCCCAGGCATCATCACAGACGGTTCCCCATCTTCTATCGTGAAACACCTCAAGCCGTCCTTCACATCTATGTCTCCCATTGACGAGCCGCAGGTCTCCTTCTGAAAGAGACAAGGAGAAACAGCTCTGCAGTTCTAAGATGACGACGACAATTATTATAAAACATTGGTTGCCTCTATCCAATGTCCATGCCATGAACGTTTGTGTTTATGGGCTTGGTTGAGATCAATTTTTCTTTCAAAAGACTTGGATTTACCATTATGATATAGAGAAGATGAGATGCTTCTCTTACCTGTTGGAGAATTGTTCCTTGAACGATGGGGAAAGAAAGGAAAAAAGCCAGCAGGGCAGAAATTGTACAATGTATATAATTTCCCTAAAATCACCTATATAAAAAGGATAGTTCTATTGTAGCAGAAGATGCTTCTTCGGGAGAAAGAGCATAACGTAAATACAATAATTGGCTATTGCACTACTGACATAGAAAAGTAGACCAATATAACATTGAGTCTAGCATATTTGTGTTAATTACCAATATATTTAAGTCCATTCTAAGCCTTTGATTTCAGAAGGATTCTTGCAAATTTAAGAGATGTCCAAAAGAAATGGATAAGAATAAAAGGTCTATTTAGATACAGTTCCAGCTCTATTTAGAGAGAACTGTCTTTCCTATCCACCTTTTTTAGACGTCATTCTTATCCATCTATATTCTGTCTAGAACTATTATACGTTCTACCCAACCAACCAAACTTTACAGTCGGACCCAATGGGGATTATCTGCTATGGATTGATTTTAAATATAATTTTGGCTACTAGCAAACCCGGGCTTTAAATCCTCTGTAACACTGTCATTTTACAGGGAAACATCTGAAATTCCTCTGCGTGGCCAAAGGAGCCAAAAACCGGAGTTCCTTTTACTCTGAGTAATAGATGAGCAAAAGCAAAGAGAAGAGAGTTAGATTCAATCTGACGTCTTAGTTAAGGGAAAGTTCTACACAGAAAGGAAGCCTGTGTTTGAAAAGATGGAACCGGGATGGCTTTTTCAGGTTTCTTATGTTTTGGAAATGTTAGGTTGACACAAGAATAGAACATCAAAAATAAAGACAGACCGGACGGATGGGTGTACAATGTTTCATATCTATACGTGAAAAGAGATCTGTGTGCTTCTCTGCATTTTAATTTTTTTAAATTAGGTAATGCCAGAAAAAGCCTTATCTAAATAGACACGTGAGTCCCAGGATCAGAGAAAAAACGCTTTTATTATGGGCACGCTGTCTTGGCTCGTGACATTATCATATTTCTTGCCATTTATAAATATTTCAGAGTTAGTCTTGAGGTAAAAGTAAAAAAAATTGCCGGAGAAAAGTGAAATTGCCTTCAATACGGGAATAACCAGGATGTCGCTTTGGAAAGTGAATCGTAAGAGAATAAATGTTGAAAATCAATTAGTGGAGGCAGACTTACCAGATCCTGTGGTTGTCGTCTCAGAGGTTCCCCCACTGTCATTTTACAGGGAAACATCTGAGATCCCTCATTCTGAGAAATAAATGTCTTTCAAGAAGGTTTAGCAGAAATCATGACTGAAGGCACACATTTAAGAACAACAATACATTCTAATCTCCATTTTCTGGCCTTTAACTTAGTCATCAACATATTCACCATCATCATTTTATCCAGGACTTCCTGTAGAGATGACACAAGCATAAGATGACAGCTTAACACCTCATCCAGCAGCCACCCACTCAGAATTGGAGGCACGACAGGGATTCCTGCAGCAGTACATGTGAATGAGAGAATGCTGGAGGAGGCAAAGAAGGGAAGTCCATACTCCTGTTGGGACTGGATGATTGTGTGAAGAGCAGGAGAAAAGCAGAGTGAGCAGGCAGGTAAGTGAGGGAGCCTGTGGGGGAAGCAAACATGCCCTACCTGAGGTGCCACACCAATGAAGCAGCATGAACCTCGTAACCAAGGTTCATGCCTATCTCTAATACACACCCTTTAACCTGTCAATTGAACTAATTTTATCATGTTTGTTGCACTAAATGCAGACTGGAAAGCTATGTTTCAATTTCATATCCCCTTCTTTGAGTTAGGGAAGGTGAGGAAGAAAAGCTATAGTGGACCAAAATCTCTAGAGGTATGTTGTGTACATGTCTTCCAAAATATGTCCCTTTTCTTTTTGAATTTTTTTCAAAAGGAAGAGGTTGAAGTTAGCAAAGAATGTCACTGGAATGCAAGGTCAAAATCATGCATACAAACTATGCGAAAGGAAGATAGTGAAGAAAGACAGAGACAAAAATCAAGTAATTTGAAATGTGGTCTTGGTAGAAATACTGAATACAGCTAGAAAAGCAGAAAAGTGGGTGGTCAGTCAAGTCAAGCCTGAACTCAAGCAAAAATGAGTAACCTGAGGCTATTGTATCATGCACATATAATAGAAATGTGAATATTCTAAATGACTGAATATTCGCATACCATAGCATTCTGACCAATCATAACGTGTCTGGAGTCTTGATTTCCATATTGTAGTCCACAAGCACAAATGGTTCATATGACTGGACAGCAGTTTATCCTAGTTAAAAATCACATGGATCCTTGAGGATTTGTGCATCAGATCCATGTTTTTCCACCACTCCAAAGCCATGCCTCGAGGGACAATGATTCACAGACTGGCAGCATTTAACTTACAATCCAAACCCCAAGAAAGGAGATGCCAAGGAGGGCAGCAACTATAGGACCATTGCTTTAATTTCCCTTGGAAGCAAAGTGATGCTTAAGGTGTTGCAGCAAAGCCTATTGCTTTATGTGGAGAGAGAAATGATTGAGGTTCAACTGGATTCCAAAAGGAAGAGGCACTCAAGATCATATTGCAAATGGCTACTACAGCACACCAAAGAATTTCAGAGGAAAATCAATGTATACTTTACAGAGTACAGAAAAGTCTTAGATTGTGTGGAGCACAAGAAACTATGGGTTTTCTGATAGAAATGAGTATAGCTCAGCACTTGAATGTCTTGATGTGTAGTCCATATTATTGACAAGAAACTATCATTAGTAAAGAATATGGAGAGGCAGAATGGTTTCCTTTAGACGAAGGTGTCAGACAAGGCTGCCTTTTATCCCCTTATTTGTTCAATCTGTCCACAGAACATATCACAAGGAAAGCCAGGGTAGAGTCAGATGAAGGAGGATCGATAACTAGCAGAAAAAACATCAATAATTTAAGATATACAGATGACACCATCTTCCTGGCAGAAAGAAGCAATGACTTGAAGGAATTTTTAGTGAAAATGAAAGAAGGTGCCAAACCAGAACTGCAGCTCAACATTAAGAAGACAAAATTCATGACTACAAAAGAACTAATCAACTTTAATGTTGGCAGTGAAAAAATTGAAATAATTATTTTGTATACCTTGAATCAATATTGTCCAAATGGAGATTGCAGCAAGAAATCAGAAGAAGACTGAGTCTCGAAGGGCAGCACTGAGGGAATTCGAAAAGATTATTAAGTGTAAGGATGTGTCACTGGAGATGAAGACCAAGATCATCCACATTCTTCTATTCCTGATTTCCATGCATGGGTGTGAAAGTTGGAAGGTAAAGAAAGCTGGCAGAAATAAAATTGATTTGCTTCAAATGTGGTGCTGAAGGAAAGCTTTGTGAACACCTTGGATTGCCAGAAAGATGAACAAGTGGGTCCTATAACAAATCAAGCCTGAACTATCTCTGAAGGCAAAAATGATGAAATTCAGGCCGGCCTGCTTTGGGCACATCATGAGAAGGCTGGGTTCTCTGAAAAAGACAATACTGCTGGGAAAGATGGAGGGCAGTAAGAAAAGAGGAAGAGCAAAGATGAGATAGATTGACTCCTTCAAGGAAGCCATAGATCTGAGTGTACAAGAACTGAGCAGGGCTGTTGAGGACAGGAGATTTTGGAAATATCTGATTCATAGAATTGCCATCAGTTGGAGGCAACTTAATGGCCCTTAACAATCACTGAGTGCTACAGTTCGAATCATGAGTTTACCCATAGCTATCCCATTCCTGCAGGTGAGTTCAAAACTGCAGGAATCAGTATGTGCATAGCCACTTTCCATAGTATAATAAAGAATTGATTCAAATGAGCTGACTGACTCATTTTACAATTTTTTACATTACGACAGGATAGTTTATAACAATACGTTGTTGCTGGGGAAATCTCTCTTCTCCCCACTCCAGCTGTATTAACTGTGAAGATTGTGGCTCAATTCTGAGGAAACAGGTAGATCTGAGGGCCCTGCTGGACCTCACAATCTAAAAAATCTCAACATTAAGCAACCAAAACATCACAACATTATGACCACCATGAGCCCAGGCTCCAAAACAATGCTGTACATGAACAGAGAACACCAGTGTCTTCAGTGTGGGAACAATCATTGACTCCCCAGCCTTTGTGGGTACATTGGTCTAGATGTTGTTCATTCCGACAGCAGACAACATTATCCAGAAGAATTGTACCCGAGCCCAAGCCATATCGAGCACTACCAGGTGCCGAGAGAGCAACTCCACATTCAACCTGTCTGCACACTACTCATGCATTGTACATCTGCCATAAATCATCACAGACCGTCCCTCACCTTCCATTGTAGTACACTTTCACCTGTCCTTCGCTCTTATTAAATCTTTGTATGGTGATATTTCCACTCAGGAATGCCTATGATAATAACAACATTCATTTTACAATAAAACAAGAAGTTTTACTTTTGTTACTTTATAGCCCCTTTTCAAAGAATGATGAAACATCCATTAAAGCTATTTCTTAGTCTCCTTTTTCTAAAAAGACTCAGTGTGTGTTACTAGAATCAAATATACAAAGATAACAAAAAAAAACACCTAGGCATATAAACCTTGAAAAATAATCATAGGTATAATCGATTGAGAGCACTGGGGTATTTTAAAATTGATAATTCACATTTCACAGAGAGAACTAGGAGTAGCTAGGCATCTCATTTGCCAAATGCATGCAATTTTCTGTCTTTTTTAAAAAAAGAGTTGATCTAAATACAATAATAAAAAATTATAATTACCATTTTGTCCTCTTGTATAAGCTGCAAGGAATAAAAATCAGAGAAGACATTGTAAAACATTTTAAAATAATTTTATATTTTTATTTTTTAAAAAATCCATTAAAAACTCTGAACAGTCCTAAGAACAGTATTTCATAACATTAACATGACATATGATATTCAGTCACAGTCATCATTTTATTTTATTTCCTTTACCTTACTAGCTGCTGTAAATCCAATAACAATAAAGCTACCATCCTCCCAGTATGCCTTTCTTTGCCTAGCCCCTTTGGATGGCTGTGGGGCCAAACATGATTTCTTGAAGGCAGTCAAAATATTCCAGTGTACATTCTCAGCATGTGTATTCCCTTACTATGCAATAACCTTTTACATGGAGCCATCATCTGACTCTAAGACACCCCCCATTCCAAAAGATGGAGCCACGATAATTAAAGAAGTTAAAAACTTCAAAAGATACAAGTGGATTTGATCTTTGAAAGCGCGCATTAAAATATAACAGTTAGTCATCAAGGTACCAAACTGTTTTTATCTCTTGTTTTTTCCTTTCGTTTCTTTGCTTTGCTTTTCTTTGTTTTGCTTTGCAGTGCATTACATGTTTTTTTCTTTTGACCTGATGCACAAACTACAACAGAACTGTCATAGTTTTACAACTGATACCATTTAACATTCACAAAGACTTACTGTAAGTCTCAGAATCAAACAACGTGAGATGATCTGCTTGTATTTATAAGTGGAGTTGCCTGACATGGTAAAAGTTGATTTTCTCTCCCAGCACAAGCTTTTTTCATCTCTTCATCTTCCAAATTAGCATGCTCGGTGTTCTGACTGATCATGAGAGAGTAAAACTCCATTACTGCAGGACAATTCTGTCATCTGCTTCTAAAGATGACCTGAAAATGATGTGTGATCAACCACAAACTTCCTTGTGATAATTGTTTACTGTATATTTTTATCATTGTAATTGTGTTACGGTTATATTTTAAATGTTTTTGAGTACTGGGATACGCTCTGGTATAGAGCACAATATAAATCGTTGTTCTTCCTGTTGTTGTTCTTGTTGCTGCTGCTGTAATATTGGTTAGGAGTCTGTATCCTCAAGGACAGAATCTGTTGCTTACAGTATTTTTAAAGACTGATGTCCAGAAAAAGTTCTGAAACCATAATGGCAGCTCAGTTCAAACCAATTATATTACAAGCAGTTATTATTCATTGAAAAAAGGAGGAGGGAAATGACTCATTTATCTTCTAGAGCTGTTGGACTGGGGTAGCTACTTAGACCTTATTTTTAAATTTGTTTTGTTGAATTTGCTGGGTGGGGACTCATTTCCACAATCCAACCATCATAGTCCAAGCTTTAAGTCACAGAGCTTTATGTCACAATTCAACAGACCTAGACAAATAATTTCATCTGAAAATGTTTACTCAACCTCTTAATGACCTCTTATGTCAAAAACCACATTCAGTCTTCTAGTGAAGGGGATTAGACAAGTTCTCTTACAAACTTTCCCCAATATCTACCTGTTTTGCCACTTTAAAGATGTGTTAAATATTCATTTGACTCTAACTTTCCACATTGTAATGCCAATAACATCTAATGGACTATCTAATTGTTCTCCTTCCCCTGAGGGTTACAAACTAAATGTAGTAATTAATATTCTAGCAAGGACTTACATCTCTATCAGCTAAAGTCAATCGTTACTTAGTCCAAGCAAAACAAATTACTCATGACTAGCTTTCAAAAGAATTCAAGTTTGATCCATTCCATGTTTACCCAGATACAAGTTCTGCAGTATTCAGTAGAACCTAAGTCTATATAAGGGTGCCTAAGACTTCCACTTGTCAAGACACACCAGCAATCCATTATCTAAAGACCAGATTTATAGAACAACTGGCCAGTTTTCAGCAATGTTGATTCAACTCTTAATTTTACATCTAGCTAATATTACAGTAAAATGCTTAAACACTCCTAATATGAAAATCTTCATGCTTCACCTATGTCAGGGATGGACACCTTGGGATTCACCAGATGCCTTGAGGCAATAGTCCTGTCAGTCCTCATTCACTGATTTTGTTGACCAGGGCTTTTGGTAACTGTGGACTATAAGCATCTGGAAGGGCACAAATTTCGCATGCCTGGGCCATTGAGGTTTCCACTTAAACTAAAATGTATATGTGGTTTTATATTTGAGAAGGAAAAGAGAACAAATATATCTCAGTCCACTACCAACATACTACCTGCAGCTGAAAGGAGTACCCACAGGAAGATCACAGCATGGTCCATCTTAAGATAGGATCCCAGGTGAGGAAGTGACCTTCAGGCTGGAGATGCCTGAACATATATAGAGTAGCAAGGTCTGAAATTTGATCTGCCCTTTTTCATGAGACACGGAAGTTCTCTGAAAATATCTTCCTGATGGCAAACAATGCTTGGTACAGTGTGCCAGCAATAGCTCTGCCTACCAATGCCACGTGAAGCATAAGCTTTTCATTTTCCATTTTTCACTGAGATATATTTTCCAGAAGGAAGTGGGACAAAATAATTGTTAGAAGTAACAGCAAATGAACCGCCAACACCTTCCTCCACTCCTCTGTCTTTACAGAAGCATTTGAGGGAAAGCTATGACAGAACACAACATGGTACTATGCTTGGCAAGTGGCAACAAATTATGGGGACAGTTCTATAAGAAATGTTTCTTACCATTTCGCTTTCCAGCAAAGCTAGAAAGCAGGAATCCACAAAAACAGTAAAATAATTTTGGTTATCCCTAGACTTTTGGTTTCATGAATTCACACATACCTCTGTATAGCAAGGGTTTCTGAAATTTAAGGAAGACTCACAAATATTTTGTCATAGGCTATGGGAGCTTATTGTTGAAAGGAAGAAAATTCCACTTACATGAACCATTGGCTTTCCAGATCTCCCACAGTTGTATGAGTGAGGCCAATGAGAATTAAGGGTGAGGGCAAAAAATTTCATTCCTCAACCCTACCTTAGACTCTGTTAAAGTAAATCTCTAGATCATGTGCATGTTTCTTAATCAGCTATCCACTTTGGGTTCTGCATGAACCCCCTTCAGGTCAACAAAAATTGGGTATAACCCAAAGCTGTTTACTTCTGTTTCTAAAACTGTCTCATATACTAACTGCCAGGCAGATTCACAATGAACATGTCTTTCCGCAGACTTTCCTTCTTTCAAAATCCACAGTTTTGAAAATTACATTCAGAACCAGTCTGTGCCTCATTTTTTTACTCAGGCTATCCTTAGAAATTTTGGCATGTAGAAATGCAACTAGTGCTGACCCTTGGGACCCAACTCTGGGGCTCCATAGTCTTGAGGGATGACAAGGTCCATTTGGATCAGGGGTCAGGGAACTTTTTTACCTTTTGCACACACACACCCCAAATTTATATATGCCGACATTACCCCCCATGATTTGAAAGGAAGGAAATCATACATTATTTGAATTTAAAAAATTATTGAATCTACACAGTCTGTGTACCAAACTAGTAGGATATATCATCAGTATCAATGGCTGCCAGGCTATGTACCGAACTAGCAGGGTGCACCAAATTTAATAAAGATGTGCATTATTTTTGCTTGAACACATTGCACTCCAGCCATGGGGTGGTATAGGGAGTAGTAAGGTGTCCAACATGCCTAGGAAGTTGCATTAATTTTTTGCTAGCTAGCAGAGGATTTAATCATCATCAGTGGCTGCCAGAATGGTGCTAGCAATGACGTGCTTGCTAAAGACTGCCAACGCAGAGTTGAGGGAGGGGCTTTTCCTACCACTTTAATCGTTCTGTGTGTGGTGTGCAAAAAGGAACAAACCAGACTAAAGGTCATGTCACCCACCCTGGTACCACAGCCCAATATCAAAGGACCAGTGTGCTTTTTTTTTAGCAACATCAATGGAAAACTCAGCAGTGGGCAGAGGATTGGAAAAGATTAGTCTACATCCCATTCCCAAAGAAGGGCAGTGCCAAAGAATGCTCCAACTACTGTACAATTGCACTCATTTCACACACTAGCAAGGTTATGCTCAAAATCCCCCAAGGTAGGCTTCAGCAGTATGTGGACCGAGAACTCCCAGAAGTACAAGCTGGATTTCGAAGGGGCAGAGGAACTAGAGATAAAATTGCTAACATGCACTGGATTATGGAGAAAGCTAGAGAGTTCCAGAGAAACATCTATTTGTGCTTCATTGATTATGCAAAAGCCTTTGACTGTGTGGACCACAGCAAACAATGGCAAGTCTTTAAAGAAATGGGAGTGCCTGACCACTTTATCTAACTCCTGAGAAATCTATATGTGGGACAGGAAGCAATAGTTAGAACTGGATATGGAACAACTGATAGGTTCAACATTGGGAAAGGAGTACGACAAACAGCCTTTCAATTACTGTGTCTCCCTGCTTATTTAACTTATATGCAGAATACATCATGTGAGAGGCTGGACTGGATGAATCCCAAACAGGAATTAAGGTTGCCAGAAGAAATATCAACAACCTCAGATATGCAGATGATACCACTCTGATGGCAGAAAGTGAGGAGGAATTAATGAAACTCTTAATGAGGGTGAAAGAGGAGAGTGTAAAAAATGGTCTGAAGCTGAACATCAAAAAAACTAAAATCATGGCCACTAGTCCCATCACATCCTGGCAAAAAAGAAGGGGAAGTTATGGAGGCAGTGATGTATTTTACTTTCTTGGGCTCCATGATCACTGCAGATGGTGACAGCAGCCATGAAATTAAAATAACCCTGCTTCTTGGGAGGGAAGCGATGACAAATCTATTATGACTTGTCAGAAAGATAAGTAAAGCAAATTAAGTGTGAGTTTTCACTAGAAGCGAAAATAACCAAACAGTGGCATCATTAGAAGACAAGCTGACTGGAAAAGGCAGCAATGCAGGAAAAAGTGCAGTGCAGTAGGAAGAGAGAAAGACTGCACATGAGATGGATTGACTTAATAAAGAACCCCACAGTCATTTGTTTGGTGCTGCATTCAAAGTAGGACCAGGAGCAGAAAGACTGGCATTCAGATTTTGGGAATGCTTTGAGGATGAGAAATACAGAAACATGATTGCTACACACTTCAGACTTCTGCTGTTCTGAGCAGAAACTGCAGAGCTAAATGCAGTGGAGATTACATTTTAGAAGGTTCCTTTTCTCATGGTTTTATGAAAGAGTCAAGTCTCTCTCTCTCTCTCTCTCTCTCTGTCTGTCTGTCTGTCTGTCTGTCTGTCTCTCACGTACACACACACACTAACCTTTCCTCCCTCAATTTTCAACAATTAGTTGCTTCAGTTCAGTATGTCCATTTCCTCTCATTACATTTAAACAAGATTGATGAAGCCACCATTTTCCCCCTTAATTCAAGCCTTTCGTCCTTCTCGCCTGTTCCTTTTTTCAGTTTTGAGTCAGTCTCTCTCTCTCTCTCTCTCTCTCTCATACAAACACACACACACAAACACTCAATTTTCTACATACATTTAAACAAGCTGATGAAGCCACCTTCCTTCCCTCACACCTTCCTTCCCTCCTTAATTGCAGCTTTCCCTCACCCTGCTTGCAGTCGCCTCCAGTAGAAGCAGTCATTCACAAGCTGGATTGACACCCAGGGCTGTTCTACAGCTGTAACCAACCAAGCCTCTGATCTCTAAAAGAACAGAGGATTTACAAGTGCTGCAACCAAGGAAGGAGGGAGAGGTGGCTTCCATTTTGAGGTTCGGCTATAGCAGGTGGGAGTGGGGGGTAGCGCTCTGCTCATTACCTCCAGCATTTTCATTTTTACCCCATGGGATAAAAAATTACTTCTGTTCCCTGATCACTGGCTTACTGCCTTTGTTTAGGATTAAATGAAATCAATATGAGCTCCAACATCTTTTTTACTTTCAAGTAAGTGGAAAGATTCCCAATCCACACAGGAAACTACTATGAACCTGTATGTGTTTCACACACCCCCATGTTCAAACATTCACATGTTACACACTACAGGCACATGCTACTTTCCCCACTCCTTTTCCTTCCAAAACAAGACTTATAGGATTGCAGAACTGGGCTTCACCAGTTTAAAGTCAACTAGGAGCACTGATAGAAAGGAAGGGAAAGTAGATTGAGCTGAGCAACTGCTGCAAAATCAGTAGGGCTTTCAAGGAAAAGTCACTCTCTGTTGTCAATCACCTCCAATTGTGTTAATGGACAGTTTCCAAGGGGGAAAATAGAATCAATTTCTTTGTCACATACATAGCATATGATGTTACTTTCAAGAACTGTCCCATGCTGGCAGCAAGGAGGCTCTTTCCCCAACTTCTGACAGGGATGTAATGAAGAAATATGCAGAGTAATACGATTATCACTAGATCTTCCATGGCTTCTATATTTATTCATATTTATTGAGAAAGCATGGAGCATAAATATACTGTAGCTTTTGCAATCAGAAAGAATGCCTACCTTCTGTTTCTTCCTTTTTATTTTTGAAAATATTGACAGACACTTCCTTCAAGTACGCCCTTTATTTAGGATTAGAGCCCATTATATCTGAAAGAGCTAATGTATGAAGAAATACCTAGAATTTTCCCCCTCTTCAGTCACATGAAATGCTGCCAATGTCATTAATAAAGGATGAGACATGTCATAATCACAGAAAGACAAATAAGTAGGTTAGCTTTGAGGAAGGAAGTACAATGCTCAGATAAGCGGGACAATAGAATAAATTGTTCAGCAACTGGGCAGAAAATGTCACATTTCTGCATAAGGTGTCATTGCTAAAGTCCTAGGGTTGCACTTGACAGTTCTCAGTCTTTGACCCTGAGTGGTTTTGGAGTTCATTCTTCAAGTCTCCTTAAAGCCTCAGGAATGAGATGCTGGTTGCATAACAACCCTGAAGTGGCTTGGGGGCTCATCCTGACACAACTGCAAGTCTCCCTGTGTTGGACTAATGGATTCAAATCAGCTCTTCTCTCTACTTTGGTATAAAATAGTTGTTTTCTTTTGGTGATATGTTGTGTATCATAGTCTTCAGCCTGCAGATCTCTCTCCATGCTGGGCAAAAGACTCCTCAAGTTTCTTTGAAATTGTGTGAAATTTTCTTCTGAGGTTCTCTGAATTAATTCCAAATCTGGGATACACCATTTTCCTATATGCCTCAAAATCTCTAGCCTGCTCCAGAGGCATCTGAGAATAAAGCTCAGCTAACACATCACATATTTATAATCTCAAAATTATCATCCTCTCATCATCTTTTACCTCAAAGTCTCAACAAGTTCTCTCAAAGAAAATTAATTGAGCATAGGGAGCATCAGGAACAGTAAAGGTCCAGGCAGAGAGATATTCAATCCCTGGTTTTTCCTTTACCCTTTCTTGAGAAGGAAGTGTGGTGTCTCTATAAATAATCCAAGAGCAGCAGAGTGAGCAGTCCAGTTCTAGGAGGAAGGCTGCTGTTATCTATCACCGCGACTAGATAGGCGGGATATAAATTAAATAAAATAAATAATAAATAAATTAGGGAACCCAACATGGTGACCACCCAGCTGAGATCCACAGTAGTTGGCTCTCTCTCCTCCACAGCCACCCAGGAACCCTTCCCTGCCATCCTGCCACCAGAGCCAGGGATGGTCCACTCTACCTCGCCAACAGCCAAAGACTTTTGGGGCTCCTGGACCTCAAAACCGCCGCCACCAGCCACAGGAGACCCAGCGATCCCGGCTCCAGCCTCTGGCATCAGCCACGCAGTCGGGCAAGCCCAGGCAAGCTCGGACAAGCTCGTCGGGAAGAGTGGGGGAGGGGGCATGCCTGCAGCCTCCAAATCCCTCAAATCCTCTCCCCTTCGGTGGCAGTCTCTGTTCTGGGCTTGGGCTTGGTCCCAAAAAACTCATTCCCCACCAGCGCTCACCCACCTCCTCCTGGGAAAAGGCTCCCGAGCCTCCAAGCTCCGCGCTCCACCAAACAGCTAAGGCTTCACAGCCGAGCCTCAGCTCCAGCCATGCCTTTGAGCTCCAGCTCTAGCCCCCACAGTCCCGCTCTCAATCCGGCAACCAGCTGGAAAGAAAACAAGGAGGGGGGGCAGACCAGAGAGAAGGAAAAAGAAAGAGAAAAAAGAGAAAGAAAAATAGTGAAAGGGGCCCAAGAGGGAAGCCAGAGTGGCGGAGAAAAGCCCTAACCAACCACCACCAGTGCCATCTTGGGGGAAAAAAAGATCAGAATGACAGCAAATGACAACAAATCCTTCTGGCTCCTGGATACATCAAGGCAGCCAATGGAATATAGTAGATAAAGTGAAGTAGTTAAAATAAATAAAGTTAAGTAAAGTAAATAAGTAAAGCAAAATAAGGCAAAACCTGCGGAGCCTCCAGATAAATACTGAGAACCACACCCCACCAGAACTGGAAAGGTGGAATGTGGTTTTCAACTAAGAAATTAAGATCTTCTTCCCTTTTCCAAAGTGTAAGTTCTGAGGAAAATTTGCTTTATTGCTGTTTAATATTCTCAATCCTTGTTTTCTAGATTCTTTAGTACCTTTCAATGTGAATGTTTGGTTAAGTTCTAATGGAAAAATTGGAGATCTGCTGTGGCCATAAGAATGAAGCATTGGGGGGGGGAAGGGCCCATCCTCATCCCCCTTTGCATTGAGACCAAGCAGTAACATTACCTACCTGGATGTGGTCTCCAAGATATACTGTTGTTTGGTAAAGCACATGCTCTATGGCCAGCAATCCTCTATAACTATATGTGTGAGTGTGGACTTCCCTCTATTGAACTAGTTTCTGATTTTGATGTAACACATATTGGAGGAGAGAAAAATCACACAAATAACAATAAATTCATTGGAAATCACTGCCTCCTTTATGATAGTATTCTGCCTCTCTAGATGGGGATGGATTGCTTCAATGATTCAGTACAGAGTGTGTCCCATGACATGCAGACATTCTGAAACCACGGTGAGTCATCCTAACCTCACAGAACATGATCTGCCCACCTGTTTCCCCTCCCAGGAATAACCCATTAGGTCCTTTCCAGCCTCATAGCTCACCAAGCCACCAACATCAAGACTTTGTGGCCCTCCTTTAAACATGTGGGTGTCAACCTGTGAAGATCGGGAAGTATGTCAGTTTCCCAAAGGAAACTAACATTGGAGGAAAGTAATTGGCCGTATGCCTGGAGGTGCAGGTCCCTGTGTTGGACTAATGGATTCAAATCAGCTCTTCTCTCTACTTTGGTATAAAATAGTTGTTTTCTTTTGGTGATATGTTGTGTATCATAGTCTTCAGCCTGCAGATCTCTCTCCATGCTGGGCAAAAGACTCCTCAAGTTTCTTTGAAATTGTGTGAAATTTTCTTCTGAGGTTCTCTGAATTAATTCCAAATCTGGGATACACCATTTTCCTATATGCCTCAAAATCTCTAGCCTGCTCCAGAGGCATCTGAGAATAAAGCTCAGCTAACACATCACATATTTATAATCTCAAAATTATCATCCTCTCATCATCTTTTACCTCAAAGTCTCAACAAGTTCTCTCAAAGAAAATTAATTGAGCATAGGGAGCATCAGGAACAGTAAAGTCCAGGCAGAGAGATATTCAATCCCTGGTTTTTCCTTTACCCTTTCTTGAGAAGGAAGTGTGGTGTCTCTATAAATAATCCAAGAGCAGCAGAGTGAGCAGTCCAGTTCTAGGAGGAAGGCTGCTGTTATCTATCACCGCGACTAGATAGGCGGGATATAAATTAAATAAAATAAATAATAAATAAATTAGGGAACCCAACATGGTGACCACCCAGCTGAGATCCACAGTAGTTGGCTCTCTCTCCTCCACAGCCACCCAGGAACCCTTCCCTGCCATCCTGCCACCAGAGCCAGGGATGGTCCACTCTACCTCGCCAACAGCCAAAGACTTTTGGGGCTCCTGGACCTCAAAACCGCCGCCACCAGCCACAGGAGACCCAGCGATCCCGGCTCCAGCCTCTGGCATCAGCCACGCAGTCGGGCAAGCCCAGGCAAGCTCGGACAAGCTCGTCGGGAAGAGTGGGGGAGGGGGCATGCCTGCAGCCTCCAAATCCCTCAAATCCTCTCCCCTTCGGTGGCAGTCTCTGTTCTGGGCTTGGGCTTGGTCCCAAAAAACTCATTCCCCACCAGCGCTCACCCACCTCCTCCTGGGAAAAGGCTCCCGAGCCTCCAAGCTCCGCGCTCCACCAAACAGCTAAGGCTTCACAGCCGAGCCTCAGCTCCAGCCATGCCTTTGAGCTCCAGCTCTAGCCCCCACAGTCCCGCTCTCAATCCGGCAACCAGCTGGAAAGAAAACAAGGAGGGGGGGCAGACCAGAGAGAAGGAAAAAGAAAGAGAAAAAAGAGAAAGAAAAATAGTGAAAGGGGCCCAAGAGGGAAGCCAGAGTGGCGGAGAAAAGCCCTAACCAACCACCACCAGTGCCATCTTGGGGGAAAAAAAGATCAGAATGACAGCAAATGACAACAAATCCTTCTGGCTCCTGGATACATCAAGGCAGCCAATGGAATATAGTAGATAAAGTGAAGTAGTTAAAATAAATAAAGTTAAGTAAAGTAAATAAGTAAAGCAAAATAAGGCAAAACCTGCGGAGCCTCCAGATAAATACTGAGAACCACACCCCACCAGAACTGGAAAGGTGGAATGTGGTTTTCAACTAAGAAATTAAGATCTTCTTCCCTTTTCCAAAGTGTAAGTTCTGAGGAAAATTTGCTTTATTGCTGTTTAATATTCTCAATCCTTGTTTTCTAGATTCTTTAGTACCTTTCAATGTGAATGTTTGGTTAAGTTCTAATGGAAAAATTGGAGATCTGCTGTGGCCATAAGAATGAAGCATTGGGGGGGGGAAGGGCCCATCCTCATCCCCCTTTGCATTGAGACCAAGCAGTAACATTACCTACCTGGATGTGGTCTCCAAGATATACTGTTGTTTGGTAAAGCACATGCTCTATGGCCAGCAATCCTCTATAACTATATGTGTGAGTGTGGACTTCCCTCTATTGAACTAGTTTCTGATTTTGACGTAATGCAAATTACACAAATAACAATAGATTCATTGGAAATCACTGCCTCCTTTATGATAGTATTCTGCCTCTCTAGATGGGGATGGATTGCTTCAACGATTCAGTACAGAGTGTGTCCCATGACATGCAGACATTCTGAAACCACGGTGAGTCATCCTAACCTCACAGAACATGATCTGCCCACCTGTTTCCCCTCCCAGGAATAACCCATTAGGTCCTTTCCAGCCTCATAGCTCACCAAGCCACCAACATCAAGACTTTGTGGCCCTCCTTTAAACATGTGGGTGTCAACCTGTGAAGATCGGGAAGTATGTC
>NW_018152392.1:9601-23466 GCF_900067755.1 Pogona vitticeps
ACCAGGCCTTGGTAGCCCCCAAACAGCAGGAAAAAGAGCAGGAAACAGCTAAAAGCTCCACACCACAAGGGAGCCTGGCAGCCATTTTGTGCTTACCCCCCCCCCACTCCTGCACCTTCCTCTCCCTGCCTATCAGCTGATCGGCTGGCTCTGAAGAAGCTTGGGGAAGTTTGCTCAGCAACTTAAAAGCCTGCCTGTGTGTCTTTGTGCTGAAAAAATCAGCACAACATGCTTTAAAACATGATTTAAAATTGGTTTTGTTGAAAAAAAAGATTTCTAAAGTGCTTTGCAAACTGTTCCCTGCCTTCCTCCTCATTTCCTGAACCTAAGGGAAAAAAAGAAAAAATATCCCCTTCTAGTAGCAGAAGGTGGAACAGCAGCTTCCCATTAGTTTCTATGGACAGAGAAGAGCAGATACAGATTAAATGGTTTTCAATGCATTCCTATGGGAAATGTAGATTCGACCTACAAACTTTTCGACCTACGAACCACCTTCCAATACTGAGTAAGTTCGTAAGTCGAGAGCCCACTGTACTTAGAAATGAAGTTAGTAAGATGTTTGACGTTGTTCCTCAGGGAGTGAAATACACTAGCTTTTACTGACATTATCGACACCGTTAATTTTCCCCATGGAGATGCCAGTTTAAGGGGATGTCTACTGCCAGAAGAAAGTCAAATATAACTTGTCTGAGTTGATTTGTGGTCTATTTTCAAGAAGGTCCAGCAGCTAGCAAGGACCAGGCATCTCTGTTTCAGCGGCTTTCCCCCTCTCAGCAACCGTACACGCCAACCAGTCTCGTGAGGTAGAGAAGACACAACCACAGATGGAAGACACAGTCAACTCCTTTCAAGAGGGTCTTTGGAAAGTTTGCTGTAATGAAGGAGCCACACCAGAAAGACTGGGGCCTGGAAATTTCACCCTTATCTAGCACTGATTCATACGCATTATTTTTCATTAGGGAGAGTTCACACATTTCCCTGGCCGTCAGCAAGTGTTGAGAAACCGTGATGGGGAAAGCAACAGCAACCGGTAAAACACATGTTGTGGAAATCAGATGTCAGGATAAACTGCAGGAATGTGAAGGAAGTGTTTCTTTACCTACACATTGGCAACAAACCTTTCCTTATCCGTTTGTTAGGAGGCTATTTCTTGTTCCCCAGGAACACAGCCGCACCCCTGAAGCACATGCATAACTGGGTGCAAGCTCTCCAGGTCTGAACTAGGAATCCTGGCAGGTACGAGACTGCTTCTCAGGATGGGTGCCGTAAGAGAATACAACGTTGTGCCCATTGTGTGTCTAGGGGAATCTGCAATACACACAGGGGCAGAAAAGCTCTTGCAAAAGCCAAGCAAATAAACAAAGCAGGACATGAGAGGAGAGGGGGGAAGGGAAGAGGGACGACAAATGGCTGGACTGGGCTTCTAAAGTCCTAAGCAAATGAGTGGTGCCCATGTATTTGACCCTTCTGAAAACCTTTCAGCAGATCCAGCGACACGCCGCCGCCCTGCTTCCCAGAAACGTGTGAAGGTGAGCCTGCAGGGCCCCCCCTTACCTGCTTGACCTGGAGATCCCCCATTTTCTGCAGGACACGCGCCATGAGGAGGGAGATGATGATGATGATGATGATGATGATGATGATGATGATGATGATGATGATGATGATGATAGGCAAGAGGCCCAAACTGTTCTGCTGCCCAGTGCAGGTGAAGGACTGAGGGAGATGTAGGGAGACAAGGAAGAAAGGAAGGAGGGCTTTATGCCTTTTGCCTACCCTAAGAACGCTTTTAGAGATTTTTAGGGATTTTTAGAGCTATTGTAATTAAAGGGAGTTTATCCTACTGTCTCTGTGTATGGTTCACGAGTTGCACAGTGGCAGAGAAAAAGGCAATTCAAAGGGTGATTAAGACGGCCCAAAACATCATTGGCTGTTCACTCCTCTCTTTGGAAGAATTGTATCAGAACAGATGTAAGAGGAAGATATCTAACATACTGAAAGATTCCTCTCATCCGGGACATCAGCTCTTTAAACTATTACCATTGAGAAGGAGATTCAGGGTATTGAAAGCAAGGACAAGTAGATTCAAGAACAGCTTCTACCCAAGTGCAGTATTGAGTTTAAATGCGGGGTCATAAGTTTTTGGTGGAATTTTAATTGCTGGGAGAAACGGGGTATCTATATTTGTATGGTGAGTGTTGTGTATATTTTTAACTTTTTTTTGTAGTGGTGTTGTCCAGTTTTACCTTGGGGAAGAGCACCTCATTTCGTTGCACCCACTTGTGAGTGCAATGACAAATAAATTTCTTATGTCTTATGTCTTATTGCTTCATTTCTATTTTGTAACAAGCCTTGAAAATGGTAATATGCTATGCTTTTGTATCAAACTGACTTTATTCTGTAAAGCTATTGCAAATTGGGTCTAAGGACTACAAAGCTCATGTGCAATTTCTTATTGATTTTTTCTAAGGTTGAGCAAGTATCTTTTTAGGGCAGACTTGTAAGAAGTTTGTTGCATGCCTTGGCTGAGGTCACCTAGGATTCAACCCAGCTGCATGAGGGTGCACAGACTTCTGTCCGACCGGTCAGGTTCTCCTTTAGAGGAGGTTGATCATGACAACAACAGCAATTTCCAGGGCAGGATGGCGTTTGCTGTGTCGCTTGGTCTCATCAAAACCAGGAACTGTCCCTTTCTGCAGCCCCCCCCCTTTAAGGGATTCACAAAAGGGCAGGCAGGCTCCTTGGACAGTTCAGGATGGACAGGTGGGAGGGAGGAAGTGCCTTTTTGGATTTGATCCTGCCTTCTTCACACACACACACTCAGGAGGGAGTGCGGTGGGGCTGATCAGATCCCAGGGGCCTTCTGCTCTACGTGCCCTTGACCACTCCTGTGGGGAGCTAGCCGTATAAACTGGCTTTTGATCTACTGTTGCCCTGGCAGGATTTGAGCATTTAAAGGGGAAGCAGGGAGGGGAGAAAGGACTCATGAATTGGTTGGTTGGTTGGTTGAAAAAAATGTTACCCCACCAAAGAGAAAAAGCTGGTAATCACAAACACTCTTTTCCTACAACCCAAGAGGCGACTCTACACATGGACATCACCAGATGGACAATGACAGAGAGATCCAGAAAAACATCTACTTCTGCTTCATTGACTATGCAAAAGCCTTTGACTGTGTGGACCACAGGAAACTATGGCAAGTTCTTAAAGAAATGGGAGTGCCTGACCACCTTATCTATCTCCTGAGAAACCTATACGTGGGACAGGAAGCAACAGTTAGAACTGGATATGGAACAACGGATTTGTCAAGTCCAGATTCTGCCAAACTTATTCAATCATTTTTTTTGATCAGGTAACCTCCCTGCTAGACAGAGGGAATGCTGTATCGTATTGTATGTGAACTTCAGCAAAGCTTTTGAGCAAGTGCCCCATGATATCCTGATCAGCAAGCTTACCAGGTGAGGCTTGGATAGATCACGTGTAAGGTGGACACACAGTTGGCTATAGAATCATAGAGGATGATGATTAATAGGTCCTTCTCTAACTGGGAGGAGGTCACAAGTGGGTTACCCCAAAGCTCAGCCCTGGGCCCGGTGCTCTGCAATATTTTTTATTTATGATGTAGATTGGGGACGCAGGGAATGCTAATCAAATCTGTGAAAATCACAAAATTGGGTGGAGTAGCCATTAACCTGGAAGACAGAAAATATCAAAATGAGCTTGATAGGTTGGAGCACTGGGCCGAAAGCCTCAGAATAATATTTGACAAGGAGAAGTGCAAAGAACTGCAGATCAGAAAAAGAAATCAATTGCACAGTTACGGAAAACCTGGCTCAGCAAAACTACAAACGAGAAGGATCTGGGAATTGTCATGGATCCCAAACTAAATACAGTGGTGCCTCCCTTAACGACGTTAATCCGTTCCAGGAAAAACGTTGTTAAGGGATTTCGTCACTAAGTGATTTTTAAAAGCCCATAGAAATGCATTAAAACGTGTTTAATGTGTTCCTATGGGTTTAAAAACTGACCTTATGCGAAGATCCTCCGCAGGGGCGGCCATTTTTGGTGCCTTTAAAGCGAGGCAAAACAGCTGTCGCCATTTTGTTTCCGGCGGCCATTTTGGAACTGCCAATCAGCTGTGCAAAAATGGGGTGTTTGCCATGATCGCTTCCGTGCAATAATTGCAAATGCCCAATTTTCGCCCAGCTGATCGGTGGGACTTCGGGATGATGGGGGGAAATGCTTCCCCCCATCATCCCGAAGCCTGCATTTTCGCCCAGCTGATTGGTGGGGCAATTTTTTTTTTGACTTATATACCGCCCCATAGCGCTACAAGCACTCTCCGGGCGGTTTACAATTTAATTACACAGGCTACACATTGCCCCCCCAGCAATGGGGAAGGATAGAAGGCTGAGTCAACCTTGAGCCGGCTACCTGGGATTTGAACCCCAGGTCGTGAGCACAGTTTTAGCTGCAGTACAGCGTTTTAACCACTGCGCCACGAGGCTCGCGCAAAGTGATTTTTTCCCATAGGGAACATCACAAAAGTGACTGCAACATCTTCATCGCTATGCAGATTCATCGTTAAACGGGGCGCCCGTTAAGTGAGGCACCACTGTATGAGACAACAGTTTGCTGTGGCTACAAAAAAAGCAAATGCATTTTAGGCTCACTGTGAGTTCTTTGATGTGAACTCAGGGAACTGTTCTGACTGAAGTTCTTTTCACATTCCAGCATTTATATGGTTTCTCCCCAGTGTGAGTTCCTTCGTGGGAACTGGGACTATTGCTGTGACTGAAGCTCTTTCCACATTCCATGCATTTATATCAATTAATCTTTATTTTACGGACTCTGATCCATTAAAATACATACATATTTAAAATAAATGGAAACAATTAAAACATTTCAAAACAGCAAAACAGTATAAATTGGTAAAATGGATTACCCATAAAATGATTTTTTGTGTTTTGTTTATTGTTGTTTTTTAATGACAGGGTTAGGTAGAGGTTAAGATTGTTTTTCCTATTCTTTGGGCAGAGAGGCGGAATTTGGCTGCTGATTTGGTGGTTTTCTTGTTTATGTCACTTAATAAATATTTTGTATGCCAAATCAGAGTCCTACCTGTGAAGACATTCATTATGGTCTTAAGGAATTAATATGCTCGTTTCTGTAAAAATTGCACTCAAAAAGGACATGCTTCATAATTTCAATTTCTCTTTACTTACAAGGGCACAATCTTTTTTCATAAGGAGTGCCAGAATATTGCCCATCTAAGATTACGGACTGGAGACAGTTAAATCGGGCTCTTGAGAATACATGTCTGTATTTTGGGGTAATCAAGTTCTCTAAATAACTAGCACTTTGGGAGAAATTCTAGTTTAGGCCATGGTGCAAAATTGAGCATGTTTTGCGAGCCATTGAAATAGAATACTGGAAGTCAATGTCCCTGACCCGCTTTTCTAAGATAGAGTTGGCTGCCTTGGATTCCTGGGCATAAAGAAAGTACAAAGAGAGCCCTAATAGATGCAGTTTGGATGGAAAAGCTTTAAGCCATGAGCTGTTATGGACATCTTTCTGTAGAAGGTTAAGATATCCCAGCATGTATTACCTTGTTCCAGTCTCTAAAAGCAAAGAGCCAACAGCTGCATTCTAGTGAACTTAGATCAGTCTCTAATCATAAGGCAGTGGCAGGGACGCATCTTGGCACTCCCAGAATGGATCTTAGAAAAACTGAGAGAACACTCTCTAAACTTGTGTGAAATCCTAGGATCCACGCTGGTATACCATATAACAGTTGGGGCAGAATCTTGAGCTTAGAAACTTGGATAACAGCTGGTATAAATTGTACCCCCTTAGTAAAGAAAAAATGCAAGATAGCTTTCTGCATGTTCTGGGCTGCTTGGATTATGGACCGTCTATGGGCAGCCCAGGAAAGTTTATGGTGGAATGTAATACAGTGGTGCCCCACTTGACGATTACCTCGTTATACAACGAAATCGCTTCATGATGATGTTTTTGCTGTTATGAGTAAAATTCTAAGAGCAAATAACACTCTTAGACCAATTCTGAGGTGAAAACAAGAAGCAGCTTTATTATATATCTCACTGCAGCAGCGGGGAAGCTCAAGTTGGAAATCCCCCAAGAGCTTCCGAATAAATGAGGTATCAGCATTGATTTATATACTCAAAATAATCTCCCTGCCCCAAAGACCAATTGGCCAATGGGTTCACAATCTATCTAATTAATATCCCTTAATTCCACCCCTTTCCCACCCAAAATCAAAGCCCTCCCTCTTGATCATCCCACCTCCTTTTTATTATTCTTTCTTATGACCGTTAGTATCAATTTCCACATTCAGCAAAAGCTATTTCCAAAACACACATTTTTAGTACATTGGTTACACTGGGTCAACGGTTAGTAACATTGTTTACTTAACTTCCTGTTTTCGACTTTGTCTGGAACATTTCTGCTGACCCAGGCATCTGTGCCCAAGTTCACATCCTCTTTTTGTGTTAGTCAAGCAGTATCTTAAAATAATTTTTGCAACTGAAGCTGCAACCATAAGCAGGCTTGCTTTGCTCTTTGTTACTCCTAAACTCTCATTGATTATTGGTAAAATTTGTTCATTATTGGGCCTCTCTTTTTATCCATAACAATCCAGCCCCAAATACTTGAACAAATTTTACTCCCTGGGAATCTCCTCATAGTTGCAGGAGACCTTATCCATCTCTAATGAGGCATAATCACTGGAAACGTCTACCTCTTCAATAGGCGGGTCTTCAACCAGTGTTGTAGTTCTCACCAATCTAATAGTAATCATGCCTCTTTTTCCCCAGGGTGAGGGAATGGCTTTTGGAAAACATTTGGTTATGAGCTGTAGACCACAGCATACAATTAGACTGATCATTATAAATCCTATTGCAGCTACAAACAGCGCTTTTAGCCACCCAAATGATAACCCTCTTCAATAGGCGGGTCTTCAACCAGTGTTGTAGTTCTCACCAATCTAATAGTAATCATGCCTCTTTTTCCCCAGGGTGAGGGAATGGCTTTTGGAAAACATTTGGTTATGAGCTGTAGACCACAGCATACAATTAGACTGATCATTATAAATCCTATTGCAGCTACAAACAGCGCTTTTAGCCACCCAAATGATAACCACCCAGTAAGCCAATCCCACCATGCAGGGTTTGTGTCCTCCTTTATATTCTCTACAATTTTCCTAAGACCAGCCACTTGATGGTGAATTGACTTACTGTTGTCTGTCAGATTAAAGCAACATAAGTTATGAAAACTCTCACAGCCTCGTCCATCCTTAAGCATCAAATAATCGAGAGCAGCTCTGTTGTCGAGTATAGTTCCCCGCAACTGCTGCTGTTCTTGATTTAGGAGACTAATGGCTGTAGAGGTTTCATTAATGGATTTAACTAACGCACATGCCAAAGCTGATACTTGCTTTGCGTTATACACAGCTAAAGCTGGAACGCCTACCAAGGATACTCCTAAAGACAAAAATTCAGCATCACTGAAGATGTGTACATGACTATTACAATCTGGGCTCAGATTGTGGAGGTCTCTTTTTATTCTTGTATTTCTCCCGGAATATCCTAATGACAATTCCTCCTTTCGTGGTAAATTAAGTACCAAACGGCTCAAACAACAAAGAGTGTCACTCAGATTTGCTGGTATGTAATTAAATGTTTGCTGCCCACATGTGAAAAACCAACCAGGGGGCAGAATCACATGAGCCCAATTATAAGAGATGTTCACTGGCTGGGAACAATTCCATGTAGCTTTGGGTGTCTTCACACATTTATTTGAGGAACAACCGACCACTCTGGCACAGGTTGTGTTTTCGCCAGCTGCCACTATAGGTGTATGTAAAGAAAAAGCATCAGCCGGGAGTCGCCTGGTGATGTATCCCCATTGGTGTGAATTAGTATATTTTACAATAGATTCGTCAAACCACTGACCTAAATCTGTGTGATTTGCAATACTCTGAGGCTCCTTGCAAACTGGAATTAAACATGTTCCCAACATTCCATGTACTGTATCATCTGGGCCTAGACAAAAGTCTGAAACTTTTGCAATTTTTGCTAATTTTACCCATAAATTTTCTTTCATCCTGATCTCTATGTCATTAAATTCTCCTTTAATCACACCCTCAGTCCCATCCCAACAGCTTAAGAACAGAATCCACAATATCAATATTTTTATTCCTCGGCCCCTGATCCACTTCTGCCCCTCCTTTTTATTTTCATCTTGAGTGGCTCCTGCAGATCGGGGATCCGGCAAACCCATGACTCTTCTTCGGTTCCACTGTTCGGGATCACGGCCTGTTTTATTCGGGTGTGATGAGTCCAACCAGCTTCTATTGTCCGAACTGCTGTCTCAGTGGTCAGCAAGACCAGATATGGACCGTCCCACTTGGCTTCCAAAGGACTATGGTTCCACCTCTTCACATACACGTACTGTCCGGGCTGGAAAGGATGTACGGCAGCCTCCAGTGGTATGGTCTGGTGTTGTATTCCTTGGATCCTATTAGACGACAACACAGAAGACAGGGCCAGAACATATCTTTTCAGAGCAGCCTCACCCAACTCATGCACTGCTCCCGTGAACTTTCCTCTCCCAAGAACATTATGTCCATATAACATTTCAAATGGTGATAGACCTATGTCTGTTCGGGGCTTTACTCTCATGGAGAAAAGGGCTATAGGAAGGAGCTTAGTCCAAGGCAGACGATGCTCTACCACCAATTTCCGCAATGTCTGCTTTAGGAAAGCATTCACCCTCTCTACCCTTCCACTAGACTGGGGGTGCCAAGGTGTATGAAGCTCCCATTCTATACCTAATGCCTCTGCCACCTTTTGCACCACATTACCAGTGAAATGCCCCCCCTGTCTGAATCTAGGGTGTCAGGTAACCCGAAGCGAGGCAAAACCACCTCTAGCAGCACCTTGGCTACTGCCGAGGCTGTGGCCCTTACTACAGGTACAGCTTCCACCCATCCAGTAAGGTGATCCACTAGGACAAGGCAATATTTGAATCTTCCCACTCGTGGCATCTTGATGAAGTCCAACTGTACTCCAGCGAAGGGCCTAGTCACCAATTCTCAGCCTGCCTTCTCTACCTTTCGTCTCCCTGATTTATTCACCTTCTGACATATCTCACAACTCTGTGTTATTCCTTTAGCAATTGTCCACACACTTCTGGTTAAATAATCCTTTAGGAAAGCATTTACCAGTGCCTCAGTACCCCAATGCCCTCCTGAATGTAATGCTTGCATTATTCGATTTGCTGCCGACTTAGGAACCCATTCCCTCCCATCCGGGTTAATCCATGTGCCCAATTCCTCTCTGACTCCATTTGCACTCATCCATTCTAATTCTTTTTGTGTAAACACCCATTTTTCTTTTGGGTTTACTCCATATTGAGGAATTCGAGCCACAGCAATTTGAACTAATGGTCCATTAATTGCCCCTTCCTTGGCAGCTTTGTCGGCTGCTCTATTCCCTGTGGCTTCCTTTGCATTTCCCTTTTGATGTGCCGAAACATGTACTATGGCTAAGTTGTGAGGTTTGGAAAGAGCTTCAAGAGTATCTTCAATGATTTTCTCATGGGCTATTGTTTTTCCCCTAAAATTTAGTAATCCCCGCTCCTTCCAAATCTTTCCAAAGGCATGGGCAATTCCCCAGGCATACCGAGAGTCTGTATAAATGGTCAAATCCAAATTTTCTCCCAATTCCAAAGCTCTTTTCAATGCCCACACCTCAGCTGTTTGTGCTGAAGTAGATGGAGGGAGTTGTCCCTGTTCCACCACTTCCCCTGACTCCGTTACAATTCCATATCCACTTCTCCGTTCCCCATTTATTACTTTGGAAGACCCATCAATGAACCACTCAATCGCCTCAGGGTTCTCCAAAGGCTCCTCCTGTAGGTCAATTCTCCATTTCGTTTGGAAGTCTACTATTTGTCTACAATCATGGTCCGGTGTTTCCATTTTATAACCCTCTAATGGTTGAAGGCCTCTCCCCGGTTCGACCTCATCCACCACTACCAGCAGGTCATTTCCTTCTACTAACAACACCTCAGCTTGCATGAGCCTCTGATTGCTCATCCATCTGCTTGCCGATGCAGTTAGTATGGTTTTAATTTGATGGGGAGAGTGCACCTCCAAAGCATACAAGGGAAATAATTTCTGAGCTACCTTTACCATAGTGGCCACTGCTTCACAAGCCTGTACACATGTTGGCCACGACTCTATAACCGGATCCATGGTTCTGGACAAATAAGCTACCGGCTGCATTGCTCCTGCTCTTTTCTGTGCTGCTACAGCTGCTGCAAACATTCCCTGATTCGAGACAAAAAGATGTATGGGTTTCTGTATATCTGGTAGACCCAAGGCTGGGGCCTCAGTTAACCTTTTCTTTATCTCTTCGAAAGTTCGGTTACCCTCTTTGTTCCAAATCAGGGGATCTGGTTCAGTTTGCCCTAACATCTTCACCAATGGACTAACCAGTCTTGACATTTCAGGGATCCAGGCACGACAAAACCCTACCATACCCAGAAACCCTCGCAATTGTCTCTTTGTTCTTGGTTTTGGCGTTTCCATTAATGCCTGGATCCTATGTTCCCCTAGACATTTCTTTCCACTGATTAGTATAATATATCCTAGGTATTTCACAGTTTTCTCAACAAATTGAACCTTCTTTTTACTGACTCTTAATCCCTTGTCTCCCAGAAAATTCAGCAATCTGACTGAATCCTTCCTAACCTCATTTCCTAGCCTTCCACTCAACAGGAGGTCATCCACATATTGAATGAGATGACAACCATGTTCCGGCCGCCATTCCACAAGGATTTGAGCAAGAATTTCCCCAAAGATAGTCGGACTTTCGACGTAACCTTGTGGCAACACGCACCACTGGAACCTGGTCATTTGTCCAGTTTCTGGGTGTGGCCATTGGAAGGCAAACACTTCACCACTAGACTTTGCTATCGGGACAGTAAAAAATGCTGATTTGAGGTCAATCACGGTATACCACTCATGCTCCCCTGGTATTCCGTTCATGATAGTATAGGGATCTGGAACAATTGGAGCTCTGGGTTTCACAATCACATTTACTTTCCTTAAATCCTGTACCATCCTGTAGCTCCCATCTGGCTTCTTAACCGGCAAGATAGGAGTACAGTATGATGAATTAGAAATTTCAATGAGTCCGTCATCTAACAACTCTTTTATTACTGGCTTCAGCCCTTCCTCAGCTTCTTTTGATATAGGGTACTGCCTTTGCTGTACCACTTTGGTTGATTTCAATTCTATTTCTACTGGTTTGATACTCAAAAGTCCTGGATTCCCAGGACAGGGCCAAACTTTGGGATTAATTTGCATCTCATCTTCTTCTCTCAACATAGCTATAGCTACAAGACACTTTTGTTCCCTGCAGGTTATTTGCAGACCCAACTTTCCCATTATATCTCTACCTAACAGGTTTGTTCCTGCCCCAGGTACCCACAGAAAATCATGCCATTCTCCTGGTCCTTCTTCACCCACTATTCTGACTATAAGGGGTTGCAGAACTGGAACTTCCTCTGATTGTCCAGTTGCTCCTAAAATTTTCACCCTTCCTTTTGTGAATTGCCAATCAGGATTCTTCCAACACAATGTAGAGCGTGTAGCTCCAGTATCAACCAGAAATGTTATTTTCTCCTTTTCTGGACCCACCAATAAATTTATCAAGGGCTCCTTAAATGTGGGTCCTTGATGTAGCAGCCCCTGACACCCCTAATCCGAATCCTCCTCTAGCTGCATCATCTGTTGATACAACTCCCTTCCTTCCGTTCTTCCTCCATCCCTTTGTCTTCTTTGTTCCTTAGTCTCAATCCTCCTCTTTTCTACCCCACCCTGCTCCCCTTCTTTATTTTGGGGGTTCTCTGGGCATTCTCTTTTCCAATGTCCTTTTTTCTTACATAAAGCACAGACATCAGGGGGCAGGGGTGGACCCCTCCGTTCACCCCCTTTGTAGCCTCCTCTCCCTGTTTTCTGCCAACTCCTAGTCTTCCTAGCCGACTCACTCTCTCTCTGCACCTCTTTTGCCACTTGTGCCATTAACTTTACTTGCTTCCGCGCTTGCACTTCCTCTCTATTTGCTATAACCCTTGTTGCTTTCTTTACCAGTTCTTCTAAAGATACATCTGCTAAGTCTTCTATCTTTTGTAACTTCTTCTTCACATCTGGGGCTGCACCCTGGATATACTGTAGTTTCAATGTGTTGTGGTTCTCTGGTTTTTCTGGATCTAACCCCGTGTACTGCTTCATTCCTTTCTCTAATTTTTCCATGTATTCATGTGCCCCTTCATCTTTGCCCTGGTATTTAAAGGCTTTGTCTACATTGAGAGGAACCGGGGCCAAGTTCATTAGTCCTTTTAGGACATATTTTCGAAATACCCTTGCACTGTTCATGTGCACATCTTTAGTAGGATCAAAGCTATCCTCTTCTGGCTTAAGGGGTACCAAACTTTCTACTAGATCAGCTTGTTCACTGTTTTCCGCTACATATAATTCCCTTCCCTTCTTAAGTGCTCCCAAGAATCTTTCATGCCCAACCACTTGCTTTATGATAGAGCTCAGCTCTGCTGGTGAATAAAGGGAAATCCCTAGTAGTAGGCATCCTTCAGTCTCTAAGGACTATGGTATCGTGCTCTGTATGGAGGACTTGGAACAGCGTCTAGTGTGGCTGAGGAGGCCAATTCGAGAGTGACAATCCCTTCCACACTGGAGACAAATCCAATCTGTCCCCTGTCCAGCTCCCTGGTTTTGCTTCCTTTGTGACTTCCTCTTTGCCTCAGCCTGCTGGACAAGGGTCTCTTCAAATTGGGAGAGGCCGTGATGTACTGCCTGCCTCCAGGCTGAACGATCAGATGTCAGAGTTTCCCATCTGTTGAGGTCTATTCCTAAGGCCTTCAGATCCCGCTTGCAGATATCCTTGTATCGCAGCTGTGGTCTCCCTCTGGGGCGATTTCCCTGCACTAATTCTCCATATAGGAGATCCTTTGGAATCCGACCATCAGCCATTCTCACAACGTGCCCAAGCCAGCGTAGCCGTCGCTGTTTCAGTAATGTATGCATGCTGAAAATTCCAGCTCGTTCTAGGACTACTCTATTTGGAACTCTGTCCTGCCAGGTGATACCAAAAATCCGTCGTAGGCAACGCATATGGAAGGTGTTCAGCTTCCTCTCCTGCCGGGCACAAAGGGTCCAGGACTCGCTGCAGTACAGGAGTGTGCTCAGCACGCAGGCTCTATAGACCTGGATCTTGGTATGTGTTGTCAGTTTCTTATTGACCCATACTCTCTTTGTGAGTCTAGAGAACATGGTGGCTGCTTTCCCAATGCGTTTATCCAGCTCGACATCTAGAGAGAGGGTGTCAGAGATGGTTGAGCCAAGGTACACAAAGTCATGAACAACCTCCAATTCTTGTGTGGAGATGGTAATAGAGGGAGGTGAGTCCACACCCTGGCCCATGACTTGTGTTTTCTTCAGGCTGATTGTTAGTCCAAAGTCTTGGCAGGCATTGCTGAAATGATTCATGAGTTGTTGGAGGTCTTCAGCAGAGTGGGCAACAATGGCTGCATCATCTGCAAAGAGGAAGTCCCGCATGCATTTCAGCTGGACTTTGGTCTTTGCTCTCAATCTAGAGAGATTAAAGAGCTTTCCATCTGATCTAGTCCGGAGAGACACCTTCTGTTGCAGTTCTAAAGGCATGCTTCAGCATGACAGCAAAAAAGATCCCAAAAAGTGTTGGTGCGAGGACACAGCCCTGTTTCACTCCGCTTCGGATGTCAAAAGGATCTGATGTTGAGCC
>NW_018152393.1:1207-26183 GCF_900067755.1 Pogona vitticeps
AGCTGCGCCACTCACCAGCCGTGCAGCTCGATTCTGGACCAGTTGCAGTCGCCGGACCGTCTTCAAAGGCAGCCCCACATAGAGCACATTGCAGTAATCTATGCGGGATGTTACCAGCGCGTGTGTAACTGTCATGAGACTCCGTTCATCCAGGTAGGGCCGTAGCTGGTATAATTTCCGCAGCTGAAGAAAGGCTAACAGCACTTCCGTCTTGTCTGGATTGAGGTTCACTTTATTAACCCTCATCCAGTCCATTATCAGGTCCAGACATGAGTTCAGCATAGAATCTGCCTCACCTGGATTGATGGAAAATGAGAGGTAGAGCTGAGTGTCATCAGCATATTGCCCAAACCTTCTGATGACTTCTTCCAGCAGTTTCATGTAGATGTTGAACAGCATGGGGGACAGTATTGAGCCCTGAGGAACCCCATGACATAAACGCCATGGGGCAGAGCAACTGTCCCCCAGCACCACCCTCTGGACACGGTCAGCCAGGAAGGAGCAGAACCACTGTAAAGCGGTGCTCCCAACTCCCAACCCAGCCAGCCTATCCAGAAGGACACCATGGTCGATGGTGTCAAAAGCCACTGAGAGGTCCAGGAATATCAACAGGGTCACACTCCCCCAGTCCTTGCTAGGTGTAAGCCATCTCTTGCTAGTGGTCCTTCTTCCAGGAAGCTTAGCCTGTGGTCCCAGAAACCAAATAATTCACGTCGACACCACATTTGTAACCAGTCATTGACCTAGAGTATTTTCTTTTCCTTTTCTATTCCTCTTCCTGACATTATTGTTAAGCTGTTAAGGTGTTGTTCTTGCACTGAATATCATAACACTAATTTTATAAGCTAGGCTTCCTTTTCATTGTTGTTTGTTTGTTTACCTAAGCATTGTTCACTTACTTGCTGCTACCAAGTTTATCTTTGTGAGTCAGTCTTATTTATGTTATATTGCACTGTTCATGTTGAATGACCTATTTAGGGAGGAGATATGGGAGGGGGGAGGAAGGGGGAACACTTATTTTCTTTGCCCAGTCTTGAATCAGCTCTGGTCACTATGAGAAGTTAGAGAAGAGTATGTAAAGGCCATGACCTTAGCCTTATAACCTTTGTCATTGGCCACTTCATTGTGTGGAGCTTCAGTGTGTGGGACTGAAAAGGAAAACTCCCTGCTTAGTGTGTGGTCTCCCTCCATCAGCCAGGACCTTGGCAAATCTGTAGCCTTGCTCAGTACCAACATGTCAGTTAGCAATCCAATGCATCTGTTGGGAAAATGATGCTGCTGCTGTGGGGGCCGAGGACTCCCACAGTGAGGCGTGCCTTTGCCTGCTTCCCCGGATGACACGCAGTATCATGGGGCTGTTTGCGAGAACAGCTGGGGAGATGCCATCCCTCAAGAATTTTGTACAGTTCGATACACATCATTTGATGAGACAGTGGGTATGGTCCACCAATGTGGAGTGGGGGCCGAGATGGCAAAGTGTGATGTTAAATCAGTGTTTAGAATTTTGCCGGTTAATCCATTAGATTTTGATTTGCTAGGTTTCTAGTTTCAAGGGTCATTTTATGTAGACAAGGCATTACCAATGGGCTGTTCTATTTCTTGCTCGGCTTTCGAGTGTTTCAGTACCTTTGTGGAATTAAAACTTAGGTTCAGAGTCGGATCATTTTTTCCAGGATTACCTATTCTGTGGGGAAATGAACACCGGAAAGTGTAGATTCATACTTGAAAATTTCCAGACAATGGCTGAGGAATTGGGACTCCCTTTGGCTGAGGAGAAAACTGAAGGACCGGCCTCGACCCTGATGTTTTTGGGGATTGAGTTGGATACAGTCCAGCAGACTTCCAGGTTGCCATAGGAAAAATTTGATGACCTTAGGAACAGAGTAACATCTCTCCTAAGCAGGAAGAAGGTCACACTGTGGGAGCTGCAAGAGCTAGTGGGCCACCTCAATTTTGCATGCAAGGTGATAGCCCCGGGTCGATCCTTCTTATGGCGGCTCTGTGCATCTATACAAGGGCTGCAGCGTCCATTTCACAGAATGAGGATTACAGTGGTAATCAGGGAGGACTTGGAGGTTTGGAGGCAGTTCCTGGAGAGGTATAATGGGGTGTCCTTCTGCAGAAGCCTAAGGTTGCTCATGACAGAGTTCCATGTCCAGTCAGACGTGGCAGGTTCAGCTGGATTCAGAATCTACTACAGGGGCAAGTGGTGTGCCGGCACCTGGCCAGACGAATGGCACAAGGCAGGTGTCACGAGGGACCTGACATTTTTGGATTTTTTTCCTATTGTGGGGGCACTGTGGCTATGGGCAGAGGAGTGGTCAGATTTGATAGTACGTTTTTGGTGTGACAACCAGGCTGTAGTGCACGTAGTCAATATCCTCACATCCCGCTCAGAGAGGGTTATGGCCCTCAGAGAGGGTTATACCCACGCTGTGGGTATTGAAGTTTAATATATTAATACAGTCCCGGCATGTCCTTGGCATTGACAACAGGCTAGCCAATGCCTTATTACGTCAACAGATGCAACGGTTCAAGGAGCTGGACTCATGGGCCAGCGAAGTGCCAGAGGTCCTTCCCCAGGAGGTCTGGTCAATTCGCGCAAAGACGCAGATTGCATGGCCCTTGCACCAAGAACAAGGAGGGTACTCAGCAGTGAGTAGAGAATTCCAAAAATTCAGAGAGTCAGTGGGTCTGGAACAGAGCTGGCCTGTCCCAGTCAACTATTCATCATCAGCTTGCACAGGCAAGGTTTGGCCCCGGGTACTATTCAAGGAAAGGTTTCAGCATTGGCCTTTTACACCAAAGCCAGGGGTTTTACAGATTTTTCTTCTGATTTCCACATACGAAAGATGATAGAAGGTTGGACCAAGGAAAGGGGCAGGGTCAAGGATACCAGGGTGCCCATATCCCCTGAGCTACTGAAGGGTATTTGCCAGAAGTGGGGATCCATTTGTCGGGATGAGTTTGAGGTAAGCTTATTTCAGAAGGCCACCTTAATAACATTTTTCGTCGCCCTTTGGATTATCAAGGTAGTCACCGAAGGCAAAGGGAACAGATCCAGGGCAGCTTTGCAGTTGGCTGATGTCCAGGTTGAGAATGGCGTCGTGCAGCTGCACATATGTTGATCCAAGGCTGACCAGTGGGGGAAAGGAGCGCTGGTAACATTGGCTCCGTGCACAGTCAATCTCATATGCCCAGAGAAGGCTATGGAGGAATACGTGGGCAGGAGGGGGGCAGAACCAGGAAACCTTTTCATTCACAAGGACGGTTTTCCCCTGACGAAGTACCAGTTTTGGAATTTGGCCAAAGTGGTGCTCCAAAGGCAAGGAGCCCAGGGCCTGCGATTTGGCACATATGCTTTCAGAATTGGGGCTGCTTTCATGGCGGCAGCCCTTGGATATCAACCACATGACATTAAGCAAATAGGCTATTGGGCATCAACATCATACCACCGGTACATTCAGCTGCTAACTATTGTGCAGGCAGGAGGCCTACTGTGTTTATGTTTTGCAGGTGCCCCATTGGTACCAAGGAGGAGACACCTCATCATGATGGGCCACAGTTATGTTTTCTGGGCAGAAAAATACGCTGCCACATCCCCATGGGGGAGTAACCTGGGCCTCAATGGGCGGGCTTATATGGAATGGAGAGGGTGCCATGGCATGCTGTGGAGTCAGCTATGTCGAGCGGCTGTCTTCAGATGACACCCGCCAGATGTGTTGGTGATACACCTGGGTGGCAACAAGTTGGCATGGTACCCAGGGAGGTCCCCAGTAATTGATGTGATTTATGACCTCACTTGGCTGAAGGGCACTTATCCGGAAATGCAGATCATATGGTCAACAGTCATCCCTCACCTGTTTTGGAAGGGGGCAAGACAATTTTGGCCCGTAAACACTGCCCGGCGGAGTGTTAACAGAGCAGTTGATGTGGCCTGGGATCAGTGGTTGGCCACCACAGGATCCAACTTGATAGGCTAGAATTTTTTAGGCCAGATGGCGTTCATCTCTCTGAACGAGGTTTGGATGTCTTCCTGGAGGACGTCAAGGGGGGCCCGCTGTTGGAGCTGGAGCATCTCGATGGGGAGCATGGGACAAAAGGTAGCTAGTCCCAATGCTGTGGCAGGTAGTGCGGATTGGACAGGTATTGGAACTGGGATTTTGATGGTAATGGGAGGACATTGTAGCTCATCTGAACTCCCAGCACTGCGGATCAGGCGATTGCAGTGCTTGGAGGGAAAGATATGCTGGAGATGCACCCAGACCCATGGTCAGCACAGAGAGAAAGGCAGGGGGTCCAGGGCAAAATGGGGGCCGGTAGTTATCCCATGGTAGTTAAGAACGGGATAACAGAGACCTGGGTTCAGCCTATTAGCTGTTCAATGGTCACTCTAGAACCCAAGTTGGAAACCTGAATCTGCACTACAGCAGGACCCCCCTTTGCCAAAAGATTGACAATATTCATGAGAACTGAATAGAATTTAATAAAGTGTGGCCCATGTTTAACCCATACACTTGGTTTGGCATGGTTATTCCGGGGTAAGGGGGCAATGCATCCCTTCTCCAGCTCTGTTGAGTATTGTATGCATGTATATTCAGAAGGAACATAGGACATATGCAGCTATGAATTTTTCTTTCATGTTCTTATCGTGGTTTTAAAAATAGCTTGATGAGTTGGATTCCTTTGGAGTGACAGAGAAATTATTAAGTTTTGTGGAGATGTAATCTTTACATATTTGATATTTATTCTTATGGATATTGAATTTATCTTGGAGGTCTAAGAACTCAATGAAATGTCCATTAGGAAGTCAATCACCTATGAATATTCACACTTCCTTGCTCCATCTTTCCTCTCATAATAAGCGCTTTCCTACAATTGTATGGCTTGTGTTATGCCATAAAGAATTTGTGTCATTGGAATTTTGTAATTCAATAATGAAGGCAAGAAAGTTTTTGCACAGGTTTGCTAATTCCCTTTTATTGTGGCCTGAGCTCATTTTCATTATGGATTGATGAAACCTCATCAAATAGAATTGCACTGCTATCTATTCTAATCCAATTATTAGCTTAATTTACAGTGGCAAAAGTCACGAGTTGCTGACCTGTAAATCTGCTACATAAAATATACTGTAGAGTACAATGGGATAAATAAATTATGGGGAGGAAGGAGGAGAAGGATGGAATATTAATCTAAAAACACTTAGGTAAATTTGATAGAGCCGCAACAACTCACCAGCCTTGCAAATCCCTAACAGAGCAAAAAGTAAACAACTTTCAATATAATCATTGGCCACAATCCAAATGCTTCAAACAGGAAAGCCAAGCCTCAGACATTCTCTAAGATCTATTGAAAGAACAGAATGAAGAACAGGCAGCATCATTTCTCCCTCTTTCCTATCCTGAGCAGACTGTGGAACTGTATGTGATGGAGAGTCCATTCATTGGTCACATGCTCTTGTAGTGTGCCCACGTGCCTTCTTTTCAAGGAAGACAGTGTTCCATTTGAATGGATGCTAACTAATGCATTTGAAGGTGCCTTCCTTAAAAGGATGTTCAAATCTGATTCAAAGACAGGAAGACTAAAGAGGAAGAACTGGGACCTTTAAGTTAACATTTCTGAACTTAAGTCCTGGACAGCCAATGAAGAAGGCACGCAAACTACCTGGTAATTATCTTCCCCAGTTGAATGAGTTGCATTGCCATACTATTAAAATGTGTTGTTGTTGTTTTGTTGTTGTTGAGTCATCTAGTCACGTCCAAATCTTTGTGGCCCCACGGACCAGTGCATGCCAGGCCCTCCTGTCTTCCTCTGCCTCCCGGAGTTGGGTCAAATTCATGTTCGTAGCGTTGATGACAATGTCCAACCATCTTATCCTCTGTTGTCCCCTTCTCCTCTAGCCCTCACACTTTCCCAACATCAGGGGCTTTTCCAGGGGGTCTTCTCTTCTCATCAGATGGCCAAAGTATTGTAGCCTCAGCTTCAGGATCTGTCCTTCCAGTGAGCACTCAGGGCTGATTTCCCTCAGAATGGATAGGTTTGATCTCCTTGCAGTCCAGGGGACTCTGAAGAGTTTCCTCCAGTGTCACAATTCAAAAGCATTAATTCTCTGGCGGTCAGCCTTCTTTATGGTCTACCTTTCACTTCCATACATTGCTACTGGAAAAACCGTAGCTTTTACTATGTGGACCTTTGTTGGCAAGGTGATGTTTCTGCTTTTTAATACGCTGTTGAGGTTTGTCATCGTTTTCCGTCCAAGAAGCAGGTGTCTTTTAATTTCATGGCTGCTGTCACCATCTGCAGTGATCATGGAGCCCAAGAAAGTAAAATCTGTCACTGCCTCCATCTCTTCCCCTTGTATTTGCCAGGAGGTGATGGGACCAGTGGCCATGATCTTAGTTGTTTTTTTTTTTTTTTTTTTTGATGTTGAGCTTCAGACCATTTTTGGTGCTCCCCTCTTTCACCCTCATTAAGAGGTTCTTTAATTCCTCCTCACTTTCTGCCATCAGAGTGGGATCATCTGCATATCTGAGGTTGTTAATATTTCTTCCAGCAGTCTTAGTGTCGGCTTGGGATTCATCCAGTACAGCGTTTTGCATGATGTATTCTGCATATAAGTTAAATAAGCAGGGAGACAATATACAGCCTTGTCATACTCCTTTCCCAATTTTGAACCAATCAGTTGCTCCATATCTAGTTCTAACTGTTGCTTCCTGTCCCACATGTAAAATTCTCAGGAGATGGATAAGGTGGCCAGGCACTCCATTTCTTTAAGAACTTGCCATAGTTTGCTCTCGACCACACAATCAAAGGCTTTTGTGTAGTCAATGAAGCAGAAGTAGATTTCTTTCTGGAACGCTCTAGCTTTCTCCATTATCCAGCGCTTGTTGGCAATGTGGTCTCTAGTTCCTCTGCCCCTTTGAAATCCAGTGTGCACTTCTGGGAGTTCTCGGTCCAGATGCTGCTGAATCCTGCCTTGGAGGATTTTGAGTATCATCTTGCTAGCATATTGAATGAGTGCAATTGTATGGTAGCTGGAGCATTCTTTGGCACAGCCCTTCTTTGGGATTGGGCTATAGAGTGATATTTTCTAATACTCTGGCCACTGCTGAGTTTTCCAAACTTCCTGGCATATTGAGTGTGCCTCCTTAATGGTGTCATCTTTTAAAATATTTCAACTGGAATGCCATCACCTCCACTGGCCTTGTTGTTAGCCATACATTCTAAGGCCCACTTGACTTCACTCTCCAGGATGTCCAGCTCAAGGTCAGCAACTGCACCATCTGGGTTGTCCAGGACATCCGAATCTTTCTAGTATAATTCCTCTGTGTATTCTTGCCACCTCTTCTTGATGTCTTCTGCTTCTGTGAGGTCCCTACCATTTTTATCCTTTATCATGTCCATCTTTGCACAAAATGTCCCTTTAATATCTCCAGTTTTCTTGAACAAATCTCTGGTTTTTCACTTTCTGTTCTTTTCCTTTATTTCTTTGCACTGTTGTCACGTTTCCGGGGGGTTACAATAGCCGAAGTCCGATAAACCAGTCAAGGGTCAGAGATATCATGAATGCAAAGCCAAAGTCCAGAAACCAACTTACAGAATGAAGTCCAATGTCAAAGTCCAGGGTCTGATACAAGGTGTAGTTCAGGGTCAGAGTCCAGAGTTCAGAGTCCAATACCAGCGTAGTCCAGGGCCAAAGTCCAGAGTTCAGAGACAGGAACATGATGCAAGAAGCATGGATGCAAGCCAAGGTTTTGACTCTTTGCTTCCACGAAGTTTCTGGCTTCACTGGAAGCTGTTTTATAACGAAACAACTCCTTGAGCTGCTGGAAAGCTTTCTATCCTGCTAATACTCAGGACTAGATGAACGTAGGTCTCTGTGGAAAGCCTTTGAGCGATCCTCTGCTCTTCTTGTCCTGAGTCTTTCCCGAAGCCTGCCCCGAAGCCTGTCTGCTGTGGAGGGAGAATCTGGAGGCGGTTCAGGTATTTCTGATCTCTCCACATTCTCTTCAACCACAGTTAACCCTTCTGGGTCCAGGTCTTCAGGAGCACTCATGACACTATCCCCCTCCCCAGGACTCCCCCTTTCAGATGGGCTCGGACGATCGGGGTAGGTAGCATGGAACTGCTGTATTAACTCAGGGGCGTGTAAATTACTGGCTGGTTCCCACGATCGATCCTCAGGACCATAACCCTTCCAATCCACAAAATACTGCAGACCCCCTCGGTGGATTGGGGAGTCTAGGACCTGATGGACCTCATATTCTTCCTCGCCATCGACCAAAACAGGTGGAGGTGGAGCCAGGGGCGAGGGTCGAGCAGGGTCTGGGGCTGAGACAGGAACAAGGAGGGATCGATGGAAAACCGGGTGGACAGGGAGAGTATCTGGAAGTCGTAGCCGGAAAGCAACAGGGTTGATTTGTTCTGTGATCTCATAGGGTCCTATAAACTCTCGTGTGAGCAAGTGCAGGGTTTTGTATTGACCAAAATGTCCTGCAGGAGGGGAGTCATGGGTCAGATGGAGGACCTGAGCTCGGAGGGGTCCCGGAGGAATACATATGCATCCACGATGTAATAGGAGGCCCTGGTGGTTGGTAAAGTCATTGTCCGAGCCCTCTTGAAGTTCGTGCAGACATTGCTTGGACCAGGAATCTCAAGCTTGGCTGGCTCGAATCTATTCAGCCAGGGAGCGAGTAGTTACAGCTGCAGAGACTGAGGGAGGCAGGATCGGTGAAATTGGGGTTTCTTCAGAAGCCGGAACAGTGTATTCTGGTTTGCGGGACAAGGCGTCAGCTTTCCGATTCTGGGTATGCGGGACATAAGTAATACGGAAGTCGAATCGGGAGAAGAGACTCCATTGGATTTGGCATTGGTTAAGACGTCGGGCTGTTTGTAAGTGTTCCAAGTTTCGATGATCCGTCAAAACTTGGACTGGGTGACGGGCCCCTTCGAGGTAATGCCTCCAAACCTCGAACGCCGTTTTGATGGCCAAAGGTTCTCGCTCCCAGATGGTGTAGATACGCTCCAAGGGCATGAACTGCCAGGAGTAGAACGCAAAGGGCTGTAGTGGCTGTGAGGGGTCCTCCCGCTGGGACAGTATTGCCCCCAGGGCAACACTGGAGGCATCTGTTTCCACGGTAAACGGAAGCCGGGGATCCTGATAGCATAGGATGGGCTCAGTGGTAAAATGGGTCTTTAGGGTGGTAAAGGCATGATCTGCCTCCAGAGTCCAAAGCAAAGGCTCCTTGGGCCGGAGGAGACGGGACAGTGGCGTGGTTACATCCGCGTAAGATGGTATAAACTGATGATAATAATTTGCAAAGCCAAGAAACCATTGCACATCCTTATGATTCTGAGGTTTCTGCCTGTTTAATACCGTCTCGATCTTCTTTGGGTCCATCTGGATTCCTTGGGGAGACACAATGTGACCCAGGAACTCGACTTTTCGCAGGTTAAATTCACATTTCTCCAGTTTGGCGTAGAGTCGATGTTCCCATAATCCCTGTAAAACCTAACGAACATGTTCCATATGCCGAGCGGGGTCTCGGGAATAAATCAGAATGTCGTCCAGGTAAACAATTACAAAGCGATCGAGCAAGTCCCGAAAGATGACATTCATGAATCGCTGGAACACCACTGGAGCGTTAGTTAATCCGAAAGGCATGACTAGATATTCATACTGGCCATAACGTGTTCCAAAAGCCGTCTTCCACTCATCACCATCACGAATTCGTACCAAATTATAGGCCCCACGAAGATCCAACTTGGTATAGACGTGGGCCCCTTTAAGGCGATCCAGAAGCTCACCGATCAAGGGTAGAGGGTAGCGGTCTCTTACAGTTATCTTATTCAAAGCCCTGTAGTCATTGCAGGGGCGGAGCTCCCCACCCTTCTTTTTAACAAAGATGACAGGGGCAGACAGAGGTGACGTGGATGGCCGGATGAATCCCCGTTTCAGGTTTTTATCCAGAAAGGCCCTCAAGGCTCGGGTTTGGGTTCTGACATGGGGTAGATCCGCGCCACAGGAAGGGGTGCCCCAGACACCACATTAATAGCATACTCAAAGGATCGGTGCGGAGGTAGTTGGTCAGCCCCCTTCTCTTCAAAGACATCAGCAAAGTCCTCATACTCCAAGGGTATTGCGGACTTATCTGCTGACCCTGCTGCGGCCAAGGTAGCTGGTGGATCCAGATGCAGACACGGATCCCTGAAACTTAACTCTCCTCGTGTCCAGTCTATTAGGGGATTATGGGTTCTGAGCCAGGAAAGTCCCAAAATAAGTGGAAAACGGGGCATACGGGCGATGTTGAATTGTAGCTGTTCCTGATGCTGTTGAACCTGGAGGATGACCGGTTGGGTTTCTTGGGTCACAGGACCGGAACGGAGGAGACGTCCGTCTATGGATTCGACTAGGGTTGGGGTTTCTTTATCTTGTACAGGGATCCGGTGCTGTTTCACAAAAGCAGAGTCGATAAAACAGCAATCCGCCCCAGAGTCAACCATGGCGTAAACGAACAACCAACGTCCATCCGGCAGGCAGAGTTTAATGGGTACAAAGAATGGTCCTGGGATGTTAAGATATGGTTCAGGGGACCCAGCTAAGTGCCCCACGTCTGAGGGCCCATTCAGACATGAGGCAATTCTTTTAACCATTTCACAGAGTCGAGGTCTCGCCTCTTAACCAGACAGCCCGAAGCAAAGTGTCCTGCTCCCCCACGGTACAGACAAACATTCTGGGAGTGTCGTCGTGTCTTTTCCTCAGGGCTGAGGTGGGGCCGAGCTGCTCGCAATTGCATTGGTTCAGAGTCCTCTGGTCTGTTATTGGGATCTGGCAAGGGTGACTGCAGGAGACGGGGACCCCCCTGTGCTAAGCGTCGGCTCTCCAAGTGGGCATCAATGCGTAAGCATAGAGTGATTAGCTCTTGCAGTGTGTTGGGTCGATCTACATGTGCCAGCTCATCCAGGATCCTATCAGCTAACCCCTCCATATATTGGTCCATAAGAGCTGCCTCATTCCAGAGTAAATCTTGAGCCAGGAGTGTGAACTCAGTAGAATACTGAGAAACTGAAGCCTTTCCCTGTTTCAGGGCCCTAATCTTTCTGTTAGCTGTGGCAGCTTGCAAGGGGTTAGCAAACGCAGCTGAGATATATTCCAGAAAACCCTGGTAGTTAGTTCACAAACAGTGGGAAAGTCTCTGGTGCGCAGCTCAATGTACAGCTTACACTGTGCCAAGAACGCTGGAAACTCCTCCACATTGCCTTCAAATTTTTCAGGAGGAAGCACAGGACATTTAGCTTGAGGAGCAGTATCGGTTTGCAATTGTATTTTTTGCTGTTGAAGCTGTGGGCTACTCCATTTCTCCTATGGGATTCTTGCCCATAAAAGTAGATATGATAATCGTCTGAATTGAAATCACCCATTCCCATCCATTTCAGTTCACTGACACCCAGGATGTCAATGTTTAGTCTTGCCATCTCCTGTTTGACCACATCCAGTTTACCAAGTTTCATAGATCTTACATTCCAGGTTCCTATGCAGTATTTTTCTTTGTAGCATTGGACTTTCATTTCACTTTCATTCACATTCGCAGCTGAGCATCCTTTCAGCTTTGGCCCAACCACTTCATTAGCTCTGGACCTACTTGTACTTGTCCTCTGCTCTTCCTGAGTAGCATGTTGGACACATTCTGATCTGAGGGGCTCATCTACCAGCATCATATCTTTTAGCCTTTTGTTTCTGTTCACCTGGTTTTCTTGGCAATGATACTGGAGTGGTTTGCCAGTTCCTTCTCCAGGTGGATCACGTTTATTCAGAACTCTCCATTATGACCTGTCCGTCTTGGGTGTCCCTACACGTCATAACCCATAGCTTCTCTGAATTACTCAAGCCCCTTCGCCACAGCAAGGCAGCAATCCATGAAGGGGATTATATATAGAACTCTCACTAACTCCCCAGGTAATGGCTCCCATAGTGCAATCAAATATATATTAGGGATTTCTCATTTAAAGGACTCAACAGATGCCAGTGAAGATGCAATTAGATAGGTTTTATCAAAAACTTGATTTTTCTTAACAGTTATACACACTCATTCCTACACATCTAGCCCCAAATCATAGGCAATCAAATTATGGACAGGGTGTTGGAACAACGTAACAGCTTGTTCAAGAGTCAAACAGATGTGGTTTAGACTTAGCCAGCTTTATATTACCTGTTTCCTATAGACTTTGATTCTACTGACATAGCCAAGTAAACTTGCACTATGCATCTTGCTAATCATGTCACAATCGTACATTGGTTGTTTTTCACAGTCTTCATTTTGCATCCACTTTTTCTGTTGAATTCCTTTTGGTGTTTGCTTCAAATATTATCTTGTTATCACCCAAGGCCTGTTTCACCAAATGCTCTTTCCTCAACATCAGCAGACCAAAAGTGTGTTTCCTGTTTATGGGGCCAGTGTCTTCAGATATAATCCCACTCATTCTTCCCATGCACTCAATAATGCATTAATGTACTATATCAAAACAAATGTACTATATATATAGTGTAAGTTGTATGTAATCTAAATATAACATATTCCCTCTCTTGATTCCAGAGTAATACAAGGAATCATCAGTTCAAACACAGAAAATAGCAAAATAAACAGAACAGAAAGAATTCATTATGCAAAAAAGGCTTATATCTTTTAGGATTACAAGTCCAATGGAAGAGGTTAATCAAACAATAAAAGAATAATAGCATACAAAGTAAAAGAAAAACATATATGACAAGGTGTATCAGCCATCACCACCTCAGGCAACCAATCTATAAGTCAGGAAAAATCCCATGCAGTTTCTTTTCAGATTCCCATAGTCACTTTATTCAATTGGTGTAACAGATGTTCCAAAGAACAAGAGGTATCAGGTCCAAAGAACACATTCCCTCAGATTCACTGCATCCACAATTAACAGTAAGTAGGCAATTGCTGCCATTTTCTAACACAACTTTCCAGACCGTCCCAAAAGCCATATCCAAATCATAGAAAGCTGCAGAGGTGACATTAATACTTTTCATTAGTGCACAGATCATACATTCTATATCAGAGCATTTTGAGTAGCCAACCCAGGGATCCGTAATCAAGGAGATTGCTAAACTAACACATTTTGCCTTTGCTTGCAGCGTAACATTGGTCCTACAATTTTCAGGAAGAATTTCCAGGGATTTTCACATCTGTTAGGGTCCAAAATCCTTCTCAGTAGGCATGGAGGTCACTAATCTATTCAGACAACAAGGACCACCCTTGCTATTAGCTGGAATGTAGGAAAATGTCCAATTTCCACAAGGCCAAAACCAGCCTTTCAGAAGCACAGTATAAATTATATACAAAATTTGAAGCCTGGATTTCTATACAATTTATTCCCTCTTCTGTGGCTTCCTCAGTCAAATCCAAACATGCACCTGTGGTTTTACTATCATTACCACAATTTACAAATTGAACAAAAGGATGACCACTCATGACAGTACTAATATGCAATACAGTCATATTAAGCTTTTAAACTTTTTTAATCATTCCCCAATCATAAATTGTTTCATAAGACATTGAAACATCAAAATTAGCAAACAATGCACACATTTGGATTGTTTGTGGTGCTGCACAGATGGCTATTAAGTATGTGGCCTTACTATAATTCTTCCTGACAGACAAAATTCTATTGCGGTACACACATGTAATGCCAATTGTTTCCATACATTTTTTCCCATTTTGAGGCCTGCAGACCCCAACCTAGCACATGATGCAATCCAAATTCAAATTTGGCAGCCTTTGTCTAAGGAAAACTCATAAAATAAAGCACCCCAGTACAAAACCTATAGCAAAAATAAGTCATGGTTACCTCACACATGGCTGCCTTTGTACACTTCCCCAAGTTCCCATTACCTTAGTTCCCATTATCACCACTACTAAATGTGGGATCTGCCTCAGTTCATTATTTTGTCTTAAACTTCTGGGACCCCATGGTCTGAATAACTGATTTATGGGAGGCTTCCATCGAACTTGAGGAGAAAGTCTGTATTGATGATGAAACTTATAATGGTATCTGGGCGTCAGTCATTAGGCATCCTTCAGTCTTGAGAGACTATGGTAACATGCTCTGAAAGAGAACTTGGAACAGTGTCTTGTGTGGCCGAGAAGGCCAATTTGAGAGAGACAATCCCTTCCACACTGAAGACAAATACAATCTGTCCCCTGTCCAACACCCAGATTTTGTTTTACAACTGCCTCTTTGCCTTGGCCTGCTGGACAAGGGTCTCTTCAAAATGGGAGAGGCCATGCTGCACCATCTACCTCCAGGCTGAATGTTCAGATGTCAAAGTTTCCCATCTGTTGAGGTCCATTCCTAAGGCTTTCAGACCCCACTTGCAGATATCCTTGTATCGCAGCTGTGGTCTCCCTCTAGGGCAACTTCCCTGCACTAATTCTCCATATAGGAGATCTTTTGGAATCCGACCATCAGCCATTCCCAGTATATACCTGAGCCAATATAGACATCGCTGTTTCAGTAATGTATACATGCTATATATTCCACCTTGTTCTAGGACTACTCTATTTGGAACTTTGTCCTGCCAGGGGATACCAAAAATGCATTGGAGACAACGCATATGGAACATTTTCAGTTTCCTCTCCTGTCATGCACAAAGGGTCCAGGACTCACTGCAGTACAGGAGTGTGCTCAGGACACAGGATCTATAGACCTGGATCTTCGTATAAGGCGTCAGCTTCTTATTAAGCCATACTCTCTGAGTCTAGAGAACATGGTAGCTGTTTTGCCAATGTGTCCAGCTCAACATTTAGGGAGAGTGTGTCAGAGAGCATTGAGCCAAGGTATACAAAGTCATGAACAACCTCCAATTCTTGCAGGGAGTTAGTAATAGAGGGAGGTGAGTCCACACCCTGGCCCATGACTTGTGTTTTCTTCAGGCTGATTGTTAGTACAAAGTATTGGCAGGCCTTGCTAAAATGATTCATGAGTTGTTGGAGGTCTTCAGCAAAGTGGGCAACAACAGCTGCATCATCGGTGAAGAGGAAGTCCCACATGCATTTCAGCTGGACTTTGGTTTTCACTTTCAATCTAGAAAGATTAAAGAGCTTTCCATCTGATCTAGTCCAGAGATAGACACCTTCTGTTGCAGTTCCAAAGACCTGCTTCAGCATGGTAGCAAAAAAAAAAAAAAAATCCCAAACAGCCCTGTTTTCCTCTGCTTTGGATGTCAAAGGGATCTGGTGTTGAGCCATCAAAAACTACAGTGCCCTTCATTTCCTTGAGAAAGGACCTGATGATGTTAAGGAGTCAAGGTGGACATCCAATCTTGGGAAGTATTTTAAAAAGGCCATCCCTGCTAACCAAATCAAAGGCCTTTGTAAGATCTATGGAGGCCACAAAGAGTGACTGTTGTTGTTCCTTACATTTCTCCTGCAACTGTCTAAGGGAAAATTCCATGTCACAGGTGGATCTATTACCTCTTAGATCCACTACTGCTAAAGTGCTAGCTAGAGAATTAATGCAGGTATTCTCCGGGCTTGGGTTTCCCAAAGAAGTATTAACAGATCAGGGCACTAATTTGATGAGCCAGACTTTGAGGGAAATGAGGAAGATGTTAGAGGTACGTCCAATACATACTTCAGTATACCACCTCAAACTAATGGGCTAGTGGAAATATTTACTACGACTCTAAAGGGAATGTTACGTAAATTAGTTATGGAAAAACTGAGGAGGTGGCATCTGTTAATAGCACCTCTTATGTTTGCAGTTAAAGTACCTCAGGCTTCCAAAGGGTTCTCCCCCTTTGAAATAATGTATGGATGGAACCCCAGAGGCATATTAGATTTGGTTAAAGAAAAATGGGAATCAGGTAAAGATGAAGCACAGATGGTAGTACAGCAAGTGGTAGAAGTGCGAGAGCACCTCAATAAAGTGGCTGAAATAGCCAAGGCAAGGATGGAACAGGTGCAAAAGGATCAAAAAAGAAGATATGATGGGAAAGTAAAACTTAGGGAATTTGAAGTAGGACAAAAGGTCCTCTTGTTATTACCAGTAGAAAACGCTAAACTATTTGCCAGGTGGCAGGGCCTTATGAGGTGATTAGGCAAATTGGGACTGTGAACTATGAGATAAAGACTCCTGATAGAAGGAAGAAAACTGGCATATACCATGTAAATCTCTTAAAGGCTTGGCATGCCAGAGAGGCCTTCTTAGGAGAAGTGGAAGATGAAGATTTTGGGCCAGAAACCAGTCTGTGCCTCATGGCCACCCCTGAATTAGAGTTAGGAGAAAAATTGGCAGAGGATAGACAAGAGTCAATAAGACAGATAGAAAAGGAATTTGAAGATGTGTTTTCAAGTAAGCCTGGATTCACAAATAATATCAAACATCAAATTAATACCCCTTCAAAAATGGTAGTCCAATCTGGGAGCCGAAATTGGCCTTATCATTTAAGGGAAACCATCAATAAAGAGGTAGAGGAAATGTTGGCTCTTGGGGTAATAGAACCATCCCACAGTCTGTGGAGGAGCTATCCTGTGGTAGTACTTAAGCCTGATGGTAGTGTGAGATTATGTACTGACTATAAGAAATTGAACAAGATATCTCAGTTTGACGCGTATCCCATGTCCAAGGTAGAAAACCTTTTGGAGAGATTAGGGGAGGCAGAATATTTATCATCACTAGATCTAACAAAGGGATATTGGCAAATATCCTTAAAAGAGTCAGATAGGGAGAACACCGCTTTTGTCCTGCCCAGATACTTGTTCCATTTTGTCCACAGGCCTTTCGGGTTACATGGCACTGCGGCTACATTCCAGCACCTGATGGACCAGGTTTTAGAGCCAATTCAACTATTTGCAGGAGCTTACATTGACAACATTCTGATATATAGCAGAACATGGGGAGAACACTTGGAACATATCCGGAGAGTCTTGATTGAGCTTAGGAAAAAATGTAAGATTGCTAAGAAGGGGGTGAAATTCCTAGGTTTCCAAGTAGAACAAGGCAAGATCCAAGCGGTGAAAGACAAAGTAGAAAAAATCATGGAATGGAAGGTTCCTAGAGACAAAAAGGAAATACAAAAATTCTTAGGACTGGCCAGGTATTACAGACAATTCATTCCCTACTTTGCTGAGATAGCCGCCCCTCTTACAGATTTGACAAAAAAGAGAGCGAACAGAATGTTGAAATGGACAATAATCAAACAAAGAGCATTCAACACATTGAAAAGAGTGTTAAACAAATTACCTTGTAGATATGCCCCAGATTTTTTCATACCCTTTGTGTTACAGACAGACGCGTCTAACAGAGGATTAGGAGCGGTATTGATCCAGATAAGAGAAGGGGTTGAGTATCCTATTATGTATATTAGTAAGAAACTATCCTCAAGAGAGCAAAGATATTCCACGATCAAGAAAGAACCCTATGCTTGTCAAGTGGGCTATTCATTCTCTGAAATATTAATTATTAGGAGATCCTTTTACCTTAGTTACGGATCATGCCCCTTTACAATGGTTAAATAGAACGAAAGACACTAACCCTCAGATGGTACCTGAGTTTGCAAACCTAAGCTTTCAATGTATGTTATAGAAAGGGAGTCAAACACACTAACGCTGACTATTTTTCCCAACAAGACAACCCACAAGAAAATGTTCCGGAGAAGACAGATCACTTGTCTGGGGGGGCGTGTGAAGAACAGGAGAACTTGAGTGTGCCATCTCCTCCAGAAGGAAAGGACTCTAAAGGGAAAGGAGAAGAGAGGGATGCCCTAAAAGCCAAGTTTCCTGAGAAACTGCTTTTACACAAGACAGAGACGGTCCGGAATGATCAGCTCCTTTACCAGGCAAAACTGGGTCCATTAATTTTACCCTAGGGCAGCTGAATACTCTTTCTCCCAAGTCTGACCCGATTTAAGAAAGAACAAAAGCACTTACAGGAGTTCTAGGGAATCTAATCTTCCTAGCAGTCTTTAATATGTAGGACCCAAATGGTAGCATTAAGTAAACGTGGCCGTATTGAGCACATCAATCTAAATAAGCCAATTAACTATTGTAGCTTATGGTCTATCCAAGAAGCCAACTTCCAGACATTTAGTATTTTTATAATTTTATTAGAAAAATATAAAGATTAGAAAGAAATTTGTTTAAGCAAGCAAAACATTACATATTTCCATAATCAATTACAGTGGGGTCTTGACTTGAGACCTTAATCCGTATTGGAAGGCGGTTCTCAAGTCAAAAAGTTCACAGGTCAAATCTGCATTTCCCATAGGAATGCATTGAAAACCATTTGATCCGTATCTGCTCTTTTCCGTCCATAGAAACTAATGGGAGGCTGCTATTCCGCCTTCGACGACTAGAGGGGGATATTTTGTTTCTTTTTTTCTTAGGTCAAGAAAGGTTCAGGGAAGGCAGGGAAAATACAGTCCAGGCAGTACCAGGCAGTCTGAAGACTGTCTCCCAATTCACTCTCTAAATGCTGGGAGGAGTGAGGAAGCAGACAGGCACTTTTCACTGGCCAACAGTTAACTGAAAGTTCAAATTTTGGACTTTCCCTGCCTCCCACGTTGTTTTTTTCAGTTTTTTTCAGTTCGTAACTCAAATCTAAGTACGTAAGTCAAGTCAATATTTTCCTATGAGAGCGGTTCGTAAGTCAAAATGTTCGTAACTCGGGCCGTTCGTAAGTCAAGACCCCACTGTATTTCCAACCTCAGCCATCACCAAAAGGCAGAATTCCTCTATAAAAAATGAAAAAAACAAACCACTAACTATTATAATTAGAGGAAGGCTGACCTTCTCTCCAATTCCAATAAAATTACATTTTCAACAAAACTGTAGATTCTATTAAGTAGAAGTCAGTCTTACTGTCCTTTTCAAAAATAAAGTTCTTCTGACATCCATCTTCTAACTCTCTTTATGTGCTGGAAAAACTCCTCTCCTCTCATGCTGGAATTCTTTTTCTTTTCGCCTTCCCATAAATCTTAACTAAAGAGTTATGTCCTTGCTCCTTCTGGGCTAAGATAGTTGCTTGGTTACAAGATAAAGGTCACCTTTAGGTGCACAGAGTTTGCAAACTGCAAAAGAAACCGTCCTTGGAAATTTTACCTCTCTAACTCACACACAGAAATCAAAAGGATTTTTCCAGACTAACTTTGTACCTATAAAGTAAATCACTATTTAACTTTCCTAAACAAGTTCATCACAGGGGACAAATCAAAGGGGAAAAGCAATCAGGAAAGGGTTAAGATAGAGGTCTGTTTGTCTGAAGAAGGAAAGGGGAAAGGGGAGGAGCAGTGGTTAGATGTCTGGGAGGAGGATATAAAAAAGGGAACTAGATTTTTAAGTAGTTAACAGAAGAGATAAGATGAAGGAGGAGATGAAGTCAGAGATGAAGTCAAAGGAGATAGATGACCTGCTAAAGGATTTTCCAAACCTGAAAGTCGGAGTACTGTTACCCGATCCAGTGTCCAGCACAGGAGGTGTCACAGTGAGAGAGGCAACAGAATGGACAGTGGTGGTGTTCCTGAGGGGACGCGGTTCCTGGAAGAAGGTGGTGTGGGCCGGATCCCACCTACAACAAACCACCACCAAGGGGGATTGGGCCCACCATCTGTGCTATGGCACTATATGCGCGTTGAGGAGTGTGCCGTTGAGGAAGCCAACAGGCAAAGAGAGGCTTGGACCGGCACCCCAATACTAAAGAGAGACTATGTTTATGACCAGTTCAGTAGAGTAGGAAAACAGTTAAATGATTGGGACTTGTTTATGCCCACTGAAGTTGTGATATACACACCTATGTTAGAGTTGAATAAAAATCATTGTGTTTCTGATAATCAAACTCCATCTGCCTCTGTGTACAATTCAGGACCACCAAAAACTCTTTACGAATCTTATCACAGTCCTAATTCACTTTAAACTCTGTCTTCTGTATCAATTGTAAGACCTCCTCTGTATTTTTCTAATTATTCCCTAGACTCCTCGAATATCAAAATATTATCAACATAATTGATAGTATGCAGTCAGATGTCAATAAACTTATCAAGGATTTCAGTTACAGATTCAAGGGCTATCATGGGCGTGGCATGAGGGACCCTCTCAAACGTGAGATGGGTACCCCTAAAGGTAAATGCAAAATCTCTTGACTATTGAGGTGCAGATGCAGTGTAAATTTTTTTGTTAAATCTATAACACTATACCATTTAACTGTAGCCCCTGCTTTAGACAAAACCTCAACAATATTGGAAACTATCAATGTCATTGGTACGATATGTTTATTAATTTCCATAAAATCCACCACCACACTAAGAATTACCATTTGCCTTTTTGACAGACCACACCGAACTATTAAAAGGACTAACCTTGTGACATATAAAGACTTCCTTTCTCATTGTTTCTATAACCTGACCAATCCCTTTCTCTGCTTCCTTAGGCAAGGGATACTATTTCTGTGGTGGCACAGTATGTCCTGTTATTTCTACCATGGCAAGTTTATGCTTTCCACATGCATGCTTATGTTCCTGATGTAAGGAGTTGCTTTTACAGAATAATTTTTTACCAGATGTACGTTCTTCTATAACTATATGGGTCATACCATTAGCATTATCCAATAAGAAATCCATACCCAATATCATCTCCTCCCCAAACCTCGGTTCCAGATGAAATACACTTTATGATTTTTTTCCTTCCAATTCATAAAAGCCACAAACATTGGTCTTTGTACTCTAACCCCTGAGACACTCTCAACAGCTACAGGTTTCCCCCTCTTTGCCCCTGGAATCCAGTATTTAGTTGCACATGTAGTTGCTCCACTGTCCATTAATGCTTTGAACACGTTTCCATTATTGATAGCAATTCTACAATACAATCTATTATCCCCTTCAGAAACCAGCTCCAATTTCCCCCTATACTGCCAAACCAGTTTCAAATTATCAAAATTGTTAATGCTTAGGACTCTCCTCCAACCTTCCTTCAAAGCATGGAGTTCACTCCACGGTTCATGATAACTAACCAGTTCCTCTGGCTTAGCCTTTTCCAACTTCTTGACACACTGTATCGGTACTTTCTTCATTTTCCCTCCATCATCTGCCTCCTTCCTCTGAATAACTTCCTGAAGTTTTCCCAAAAGGGAGCACCATCCAGAAGAGTAATTTCAACCCCCACTTCCATCAGCATTCCCCATATCTCTGCCCTTGGATTTCCCCCGCTGGTATTCATGCCTCCTCCCCTCACTCCCCCTCTTCCATGGCTGCCTATTCCTCTTTCAGACCAATATGCCTCCTGATTGCTGTAGTTTGGGGGCATCATTGGCACTGAAGGGACAGTGGTCAAAATCATCTTAACCTTTCCATGTTCTTCTGGTTTCATTAAGCCCACAAACTGATTCTAAATCTCTGCCAATTTTTCCTTACTCATTCCATTTCCTGGAAAATCTGATGATACCACCCCCAATGCCTGTCACTACTGGTAAATCATCTCATCAAAAGGCATGCATACAATCTCAGTATTATCTGTAGAGGCACCCATAACCTCCAGAGAAACTGGCATGTCTGCAGACCTATTATACCTAAAAAATATAAGCCCCCTATTGCTCATCGAAAATAAGTCTCAGGTAACTCCCCAGGCTTCTGCATAATTGAGAAAAATTAACAGACCTTTTACTGGTACCAAACTAACTTTTTATTCTCTCAACTTAAGCCTGAGACCTTTCTGCATGTTTCAGTAACCTTTCTTTCATCATTTCCCATATACTGTGTACTTTGTTCCATAACTACCTTGGTTTGAGGCACTGTTACAGGATTGCACAATCATCCTCACAGCATGAGAAATCAAACTCATCACAAGGGTCTGAAGACACCACTAATTTAGCACATCTTATCTTCTTTTGGTTCCCTCTCCATCCCATCATTGTTTTTCAAACTTTTATCTGGGCAGTTCGTTCCAAAATTTTCTTGTTAGATTCCTCCAACTCATAGTGACTAACTGGTGCTTGCTGTTATTCTCCCATCAACTCCCTCAATTTGTCTCCTTTTTCTAGTAATTGATCCATTGTCAGATGGTAATCCTTTTTTTCCTTAGCTAATCTTTTTTCTAAATCTGATGACACATTCTTTGTTACTTGTAAAGCTGAGCCAATACTTGTGCCTGTTCATGCACACTTAAAACCATGCAGGCTGAGTGTCTCTTGACCTTTTCCCTGTTCTATAATATAAAGGCCCTTAAAAAAAGTTTATACCAGTCTTCTCCCAAAACTTTGGGAGTGCTGGTCAGTATGGTTTCCTAACAGGCATATCATTCACTGGCCAACAAATCCCATCAAGCACTATTGTTTTCCTTAGGAAATAGTATCATCTTTGTCTTAGGTAACAATTGCCTGCCCAAGGCCTGTCTCTCCTCAAGGCTGGCTCCTTTTGTGAAACACTACTTCCAGAAGATGCTTTATTTCATTTAACTTTGCCAAATACCTTAACCATTTCCAGATCTGGGTACAGCCAATCTCAACCTTGCAGTTCACAAAAGCAACTAGTAAGAGTCCCTGAATCCAGAATATTGGCATTCTTTACCATTAACTGTAATCAAATGTATATTAGGAATTTCTCATTTAAAGGACTCAATAGATGCCAGTGAAGATACAGGTAGATTAGTTTTATCAAAAGTTTGATCATTCTTAACAATTATACACACTCATCCCTACTCATCTAGCCCCAAATCATAGGCAATCAAACTATGAACAGGGTGTTGGAACAATGTAACAGCTTGCTCACAAGTCAAACAGAGAGATATTTGACTTAGCCAGGTTTATATTAGCTGTTCACTAAAGCCAAGTAAATTTCCACTCTGCATCTTGCTAATCATGCCACAGCCATACATCAAGTGTTTTTCATATTCTTCACTCTTCACCCACTTTATCTTTTGAATTTCTTTTGTTCAGGGTGTTTCCTTCTAACATTATTCATTTATATTTATTATCTATTTATTTTATTTATTTGGCTTTTATACTTCCCATCTAGATGAATCTACTCTGGGCAGTTTACAGTCCAAAAAAGCAATAAAATTAAAAACATCAATAAAATAAGGAAACATAATCCAAACATTATCTTGTTATCACCCAAGGCCTGTTTCACCAGATGTTCTTTCCTCACTATCAGGAGGACAAACAGTCCTTTTCCTGTTTACTGGGCTGGTGCCTTCAGATATAATCCCACACATTCTTCCCATGCACTCAATACATGTATAAATGAACTAAATCAATGATATATTCAGTTTCTAACAATACATATAGATATTGTGTAAGATGTATATGATCTAAAAATAACAATTGTCCTACAGCTTTAACAATTAGGACATTTTTCCTGATATTTAGCCTAAATTTGGCATCATGTAGCTTGAGCCCATTATTATGTGTCTTACATTCTGGGATGATCAAGAACAAAACCTGCCCTTTCTCTGTATGACTCACTTTCAAGTATTCAAAAAGTGCTATCAGATCTCCCCTCAGTCTTCTTTTCTTGAGGCTGAACATTCACAGTTTTTTCGATCTTTCCACACAGGGCTTTGAAAGAGCCACTAAAAGAGAAGTAAAGGGCTTGTACTTTTGGCTTTTGTGATGGAAAAGAATCAGTCCAGTTTAATAAGAAATTGTATTGTTTATACTGCCCAAACAAAGTAAAAAGTTAGTTATGGAGGCACAAGTTGAGTCCCAGAGTGCTGAGGAAAATGGGAATCCTCAAATTCAAAGGGATGAACAAACCGAGGGACCAGTATTGATTGCCTCAGAAGCAGAAAATATTCAATGCTCCTAGGAATTTGAAAAATGGAAGCTAGAACAAGAATACAAACTCAGCCAAATAGAAATTAAAGAAAGAGAAAAGGAAAGGGAATTTGAGCTAGAATTGGAAAGAGGGAGAAAAAAATTAAAGAAAGAGAAAGGGAAAGGGAAATGCAATTCAAATAAAGATGAAGAAATTGGAATGAGCTGCTCAAAATATTAATAATAATATTAATAATAATAATTCCAGTGTGGGAAATGTCTCAAAAATCAACCTAAAGAAATTTCCCTAATATTGAGTTGGGGATTGTCCTGAACCTTTCCTGATTTTGTTTGAGAGAGCTTGTTGGGACTTTGAGGTTAAAGATGATGAGAGGATGATAATTTTAAGATCACAAATAAGTGGAGTGTTATCTAATATCTATTCACAGATGCCTCTGGCGCAAGCTAGAGATTTTGGGGCTTATAGAAAGATGGTGTATTCCTGATTTGGGATTAATTCAGAGCACCTTGAGAAATAAATTTAGATCAATTTCAAAGAAACCTGAGGAGACTTTTGCCAAGCTTGAAGCAAGGTTAAACCAGTATCTTAATAAATGGCTGGAATGTGAACATGTCACTACCTTAGACCAAATGAAAAATGTGTTTGGACTACAACAATTTTATTCGATTTTACTAGGGGAGTAACGTTATCCTATGAAGGATAAGGATCCTAAAATGTGCTATAAGCATCTGAATATGCTGGTTCTATTAGTGGGATCAGAGATCCTCAATTCTCTGAGGTAAAATTGGTAGAAAAGGATGGGACAATGATAGGAGAGTATCCCAGTCAAGTGGAAATTATCTCAGTCAGACTCAAGCTAAGGAAAGCCATTTTAAAGAGAAACTCTGCCATGAGTTCTGCTGAAGAAGAGCTGGAATCTGAGGGGTTAATTTCAGCTGAGGAGAATGCTAGGCAATCAGAATCACAGACTGCTAAATCACCGCTAGATTCTCCTCCCCCAGTAGCCAGGGTAAGGGACAAGCTTCGATAAGGACTCTTGACATGGAGATCCAAAGCCCGCATGAATGCTCCCCATAGGAACAACAGGTCAAGCAGCCCTGAGTATTAGCAGGATGATATGTTTATTTATTTATTTATTTATTTATTTATTTATTTATTTATTTATTTATTTATTTATTTATTTATTTATTT
>NW_018152395.1:10763-22708 GCF_900067755.1 Pogona vitticeps
ATAAAATAAAATAAAATAAATAAATAAATAAATAAATAAATAAATAAATAAATAAATAAATAAATAAATAAATAAATAAATAAATAAATAAATAAATAAATAAATAAATAAATAAGCTGACATTTAAATTTCCCTTGTTGAAGCTTCCATGTTCCCTTCAAAGGCAGCCCCATATGGACAGCACTGTAGTAACAGATCCTAGAGATTGCCAACACATGGACCAGTGTGATTAGGAAGTTCCTGTCCAGAAAGGGCAGCAACTGTGCCAAATATGAAGAAATGCAGACGTTACCACGGCAGATCTTTATTTCACCCTGGTGAGAGCTGCATCCAGCAACACCCCAAGTTGTGGACCTGGTCCTTTAAGGGGAGTGTGACCCCTTCAAGGTCAGGCAAGTTACCTCATAACTAGGCAGGCTCCCCTCCCAACAACATGATCTCTCTCTGGATTTAGTTCAATTTGTTAGCCCTCGTCCAGGCCATAAGCAAGGTCAGGCACCACTCCAGGGTCTGCACAACTTCTGATGATGATGATGAGAAGGAGAGATAGAGCTGTGTGTCATCAGCATATTGATGACAATGAACTCCAAATCTCCAGATGATCACCCCCAGTGGCATCAAATAGATATTAAATAGCACTGGGGAGATGACTGACCCCTCTCAGTCTCCACAATGCACAAAAGCCCCAACCTGCACACTCTGATCACAGCCGTTGAGGAAAAAAGCAGAGCCAGTGTAACACTGAGTCTCCAATCTCCAAACCTAACAGCTTGTCCATAGCTGACAGTATCAAAGGCTGCTGAGGGATCCAGGAGGACCAACAACATCACATTCTCCTAGTTGGCTTAACTCAATAGGTCGTTGAGCAGAGTGAACAAAACTATCTTAGTCCCATAGTGGTGTCTGCCTCAACCATCTCTATCAATTTTCCCAAAAACAGAATGTTAGCAACAAGTCTGCAGTTATTTACATCCTCCGCTGCTAAGGATGATTTTTAAACAATGGGCTTGATTATAGTTTCTTTCAAATAAGAGGGCGGAAGGCTCTCTTGCAAAGAGGAACTAACTATCAGGGTGGCGCATTCCACCATTGCCTCCCTGGCAGATTTCAAAAGCCACGGAGGACATGGGTCCAGTAGAGAGGAAGTGGCTGTGCAGTGTGCAAGCGTCCATGTCATCAGGCGTTGCAGATTGAACCAGATCCAACAAAACCAGGAAAGACAATGCGTTGGACATTTCAGCACAATAAACTGTGTCCCTAAGAGAGTCGAGGTGCCTAGGGATGGCCTCAGTTTTTGCTTGAAAGTGAGCTGCAAGTCAGCTAGCAGTGACAATATAAGACTGAGGACCATTGGACTGTCCAGCATTTGTGAGGTCCCAGACCACTTAACAGAGAGTATGGTTTGCTGGTGAGATGGCTCAATAATGAGTGAGGTATAATAGGCTCTCTTAGGCAATCAAATGACATTACAATATTGCTGGACAGTTTTCTTACTGCAGCTAAATTCCCATCTGAGGGAGCTTTCCTCTAGTTACTCTCTAGCCTTCGCCTTCATGGCTTATAACGCATCCATAAACCAGGATGAAGGATGAATCCTGGATTGGAGAAGGCATTTAAGCGCAACTGTGTCAATTGCCTGGCCACCAAGGAATACCATTTGGCAACCTGGGTTTTGACAAGTGCATGGACCAGGCCCTTTGGGAACCCTGCCCTCAGAGGCCTCCTGGAACTTATTTGTGTCCAATAGCCTCTGGGTGGGGGTAAACCATCTTAATGTCTCCAACTTCTCAGCAAAGAAGGGAGCCATCATCACGCAATTCTTATTCTAGAACCACATATCAGGACAACCAACAGCATCAGATTACCCAAAAATTAATGAACCCCTTCTTTGATTTTAGATTGTGCTCATCTTTATCCCATAATTTGTGAGTCGAATGAATGAATGAATGAATGAATGAATGAATGAATGAATGAATGAATGAATGAATATTGTTTCTTTTCTCTCACACAGATGAGTATGAGGTTGTGGAATATAGTGCACCCTGCACCATAGGTAAGGATGGGGTAAAATGAAGCTTCTGTTTTCCTTCTTCCATTGCAAGGATTGGGTGTAACACTACATACAGTCAACAAAAAAGAAAGTACACCCTCTTTGAATTCTATGGTTTTACGTATCAGGTCGTAATAAAAATAATTTGGTCCTTGGCAGGTATGAAAATTTACCATATTTTTTCCATGTATAAGCTCTACTTCTTCCTAAAAGCATTACACTAAAAATTGAAGGGTGTCTTTTACATGGAAGTAAGCTGAGATAATTGAGGAGAGAACAAAACAGCACATACCTTGCCTCTGTAAACAGGCTTCCCTCAGTCACAAGGCTTAGCTTCCTATAGTCAGGAGACTTAGCTTCTTCCAATCACAAGCATTATGGAACTGACATCAGCCGATGCTGTACAAACCAACTGGAACACACCTCATTGGAAGCGTAGCCTGTAGGCACAGATTCAACAGGGACACAAAATGTCTGACCGTTCTGAGCCTAGAGACTGAATCCTCAAAGCTAAGTTTTCTTAATTTTTGGGTTAGAAAGGGGGGGGAATCCTGACACGACCAGATAGGCGGGATATAAATAAAATAAATAAATAAACAAGGGTGTGTTATAAACAGAAAAATACAGTAGGTAAATGAAACCTCAAATGAACAACACACAACATATTATACCGTGTCGTAATTTAATTAACAAAAATAAAGACAAAATGGAGAAGCCATGTGTGAAAAACTAAGTACATCTTATGATTCATTCGCTTTTAGAACCACTTTTAGCAGCAATAACTTGAAGTAATCGTATTCTGTATGACTTCATCAGTCTTATCACATTATTGTGAAGGAATTTTGGCCACTCTTCTTTACAACAGTTGCTTCAGTTCCTTGAGGTTTGTGGGCATTTGTTTATGCACAGCTCTCTGAAGGTCCTGCCACAGCATTTCAATCAGGTTGAAGCCTGGACTTTGAGTGGGCCATTTCAACACCTCGATTCTTTTCTTTTTCAGCCTTTCTGTTGTAGATTTGCTGGTGTGCTTGAGATCATTGTCCTGTTGCATGACCCGCTTTCAGCCAAACTTTAGCTGTCAGACAGATGGCTTCAGATTTGACTGTAGAATACTTTGGTATACAGAGGAGTTCATGATCAATTCAGTGAAAGCAGGTGCTTAGGTCCTGTGGCTGCAGAACAAGCCCAAATCATCACCACTTCACCATGTGCTTGAAGTGCTATGTTTGTTTTTCACCAAATGTAGTGCTGTGTATTATGGCCAAACATCTCCATGTTGGTCTCATCTGTTCAAAGGACATTGTTCCAGGTCTTGTAGTTTGTCCAGATGCAACTTTGCAAACCAGAGCTGCGCTTCCATGTTCTTTTTAGAAGAAAGAGGGTTTTTCCTGGCAACCCTTCTAAACCAATGCTACTTGTTCAGCCATTTTCTAATTGTACTGTCATGAACTTTAACATCTAACATGCTAACTGAGGCCTCTAGAGTCTGAGAGTCTGTCTACATTTCTCAAAATAACCACAATATGTATTTATTTACATTGGGTTTTTTGTGGTTATTTTTTTTGGAGGGGGGTTATTTATTTTCTTTTTTTGCAATTTGTCTGAGCATTGCACAGTCTGAAAAGGGGCATGATGGTGCTGCGGGTTAAACTGCAGAAGCCTCTGTGCTGCAACATTGGAAAACCAGCAGTCGTAAGATCGAATCCATGCTACAGGGTGAGCTCCCGTTGCTTGTCCCAGCTCCTGCCAACCTAGCAGTTCAAAAGCATGTAAAATGTGGGTAGATAAATAGGTACCACCATGGTGGGAAGATAATGGCGTTCCGTGTCTAATCGCGCTGGCCATGTGACCATGGAAACTGTCTACGGACAAACGCTGGCTCTACGGCTTGGAAAACAGGGATGAGCACCATCCCCTGGAGTTGCACATGACTGGACTAAATGTGAAGGGGAACCTTTACCTTTACTTTTACCTGCACAGTCTAATCTTGGGGTGAATTTGCTTGGATGTGCACTCCTGGGAATATTGGCAATTGTCTTGAACATTTTTCTATTTGTGAATAATCTTCCTCACTGTAGAATGATGGGCTTTAAATTGCTTGGAAATGGCCTTATAACCCTTCCCAGATTGATGGGCAGTAACAATTGTTTCTCTGTGATCATTGCTGATGTGTTTCTTCCTTGACATTGTGTTAACACACACCCAAATGCTCCAAACCAACTAACTGCCAAAATTTTGGCTTTTATAGAGGTGGTCACACTTGTTGATGATCAATTTATTCAAGCGCACTTGGTTAGCAGCACTTGGCTGCTACTTAGTCTCTTTAATTCCTATGGAAGCAGTAAAGCAGTACTTAGTTTTTCACAAAAGGCTTCTCCATTTTGGTTTTATTATTGCAAAGTAAATATTGACACAGTGTAATAAGTTATGTGTTGCTCTTCATCTGAAGTTGTATTTACCTAATTTTCAAGCCTGGTAAGGACAAGATGATTTTTATTATGTCCTGATACATAAAACCATAGAATTCTATGCCTCTTTGTATTGCAGTGTATTATTTAAAGTATGGGCAGTAGTTATGCCAGAAAAGTAATTGGCAGATATGAAACACCTGGTGGAGAATGTAGTTCCATATGGATGGTGATGGTTGACAGTGACTATCTGTAGATGTTGCCATGAAGGTAAAAATCTAATTGCACACAAACCAAGTTTGTGAACTTCAGGTGGTAAATTTCATGATATAAATTCCATTTCTCAGTTCACAAATAGACTGTGGCATAAACACTGGTAATTGTGATTAATTAACCAGGTCCTGCAAAAGGAAAGCACTCTCAGAGTAGTGTTTATAGGAATGCAATAATAGCTACTTGAAAAATGTTGTTTCAGAATAAGAATGTGTGAGTGGGGGGGTCATTAGTGCAAGGGCTCAGGTGAATTCTGTCAGTGATAAAGAATATTGTTCTGAAGTATTAATAGTGAATGCCTCTGAACACATACTGTTCTTTCCCTTCACGATTCCATATCCACATTTTGGCGGGCAACAACCATAGCTTTATAGGATTGGAGTGGGGACCAAGTTAGCTCTGGTATATAAGCACCTCGTTTTTAAACATGAGGTAAAGAGTTCTCCCTTCTTCGCACCCCATCTATGCCCCTTTATTTAATCACCCTCCCACCCAGTCAATCTCATCAAAAAGAAGAGACTCCTGTTGTCAGCCATGACCATTTTATTTGGAAATAAAGTATTTTCTAGTTTCCTACTCAAAGCTCCCATAGAATCCCTTTTATCGTCAGGAAGCATGATGCCCACGGGACAGGGGATTTTGGGGAACACTGCTCCAGACTCACTTTTATAACATTCATTTCTCTCCACAGAAAGCGCAAATGAAATGAAAAGAAAAGAAAAGTCATGAAAAGAAACAAAGGCACATTAAGATTCTCCATTTTTGTGTCCCTAATAGTCCACTGTGAACAATAAAGCTGCTGGAGAAGACTTCCTTTGTGTTGAATCATATTTTTGGACTGCTTGTTTAATCATAAAATCATAATGACAGGGGATATAAAAGGATTGTTCACATCACATTAAACATCCTTCAGAGATGCAATACAGTGTTCCAACACCAGGCAATCCAACAGAGTACCGTGATCAAATGCAACTGAAAAGCTGCAGTCCTCTTATTCAGTCTCGGAGTAGGTGACTGGATAAGAGGACCAAGTCTCATATCCCAGCTGAAAGCCAGATATCGGTAATCGGGTTATCCAGGTGTGCTTGGAGTTACACTGCCACCATTTTTTTCAGCTAGAATAAATTTTATGGCCTATAATTACTGAGAACTTTAGGGTCAAGGGCAGTTTTCATTAACATGGGTCTTAAAACAGCTTCCTTTAGACAGAAGAGATAGAGCCTCTGAAAAACATTTACCCTCTCCATTAACCATGACATCCAGTGCCATTTTGTAGATTTGATTTGTCAGGAGGGAGAAGGGTCAAGTAATCAGGCAAAAGCTTTTGCCGTTCTGAACACCCTGGTTAGATGGTCATAAAGTAGAAGCTGAAAAGAATTTGTGCTAGAAAGGTAAGCAGTTCCATGTGACCTACCCCAATAGCAAAGGTGTTCAGAGTCTGAATACATTTCATTGAATTAACAAGCCCCCCTCCCAAATCCCTCAGCCAGCATAGTCACTGACGATGGTGGGTGGGAAATTCTGGAAGTTGTAGTGCAAGGAAATGCAAGGTAGTCCAAGAATATAACTCCTCCAACTCTGCTGTATAATAATTACAGATATACACAAATGTATATTTCTTGAGCTGCAGGTCTCAGTTTAGTAGGATCTATATCTGAGCCATACCAAGCCAAATACATAGAAAATGAGTTTCATCTTGGTGTCTTCTCCTCTTGGATGCACATCTAAACATGGTGAGGGCGGTCTGAGTGTGTCAGAGAAACTGAGATCAATGCCATCAGGAGGCTCAACTCCATTACAAGCCTGGACACCTAGCAAAATCATCCAAGGTGGGATGTTCCTGCCAGGTTGGAAGGCATTCAGTCAGTGGATTTAATTAATCCTTAGCACCAGCCAACGTTTGGGCAGCATGAATCAAAGGCCTTCCATCAGAATCTGGCTGCTTTGTTTGATGTGATTAGGGGTTCTGGATTCTTTTATGCCAATAATATTTGTCTACTATTTTAATACAGGGTGAGGCAAAAATAAACAACTCCCTGATTTTAAAGGTCAACAAAAAAGGCACAGTAAATGCAATTCAAAATTTTATTACATAACCTAAAAGTGCATGTTGTTTTGAAAATGACATTGTCCATTTTTAATTGCGTTTTGAGGTTTTGCATCACCTGGAGGGTCATTTGTGGCAATATTGCTGCAATCTCTTGGTGCATAGCAGCCTTCAGTTCATCAATAGTTCTTGGTCGATCTTTGCAGACCTCAGCTTTCAAAAAGCCCCAGGGGTCCTGTGGTCCTGAAATTTCCAAACCATAGTAATATGGTTCTTCAGTCCGGAACAGCAGCATTTCGACTAAGTGCAAAGCGGATATGAAAAGGTCTCTGAGTCACAAACACAGATTTGTTGGCTTTGATAAAGACTTCAGTGATGAATGCATGGTGCATACCCATCCAGGTCATGGTGGCAACTGAAAACATTAAGGCATATGCTACTGAAAGATCCCACTACAACCCGCCCCCACTTCACTAGCACCAGACCAGTAGCCCAGCAAAATCTGGGAGGTTGGGTTTTGTTTTGTTTTTTGCTTTCACCCTGTGCTTTTCATCCAGTACTTTTTTCTCCCCGGGGAGGGTGGGGGTGGGGGTGGGGATGCTGGCTACCATAATTCTTGCCCTGTCTTCTTCACCTTTCCCTTTCCCTCCTTCCATTGCAGACTACTCGTCTAATTTTAAACACGGAAGTTTCTTTATAGCACCCATTCCGATGAGCTGCTTACTTCTTCACTTCCCTGTTTCCTCTGTTCTTCACCTCTAAAGCTTCTTTTCCTCCACCTACATTTCTTTTAACTCTCTCATTCCTTTACGTATGTATTTTGCTCAGATACATTTCTTTGGGGCTTTATGCTCCTTAAGATCACTCCCAACATTCATTCACTTCTCAACCTTCACCAATAAAGGGGCCTTCTCCTAGAGATTACTCAGCTTTCTGGGTGTTCTTAGATTCTAGTTCAATATGAAACCAATAGCCAGGGAATCAAAGGACTAATTATAGTGTATCAGTACTTGGAGTGTCGTATGTTCCACAGCCCTGTCTTATGGTGGGAATGAAGTTTCGACATCTTTGCCTCCAGATATAGTTCAGGCCTGATTTGATCTAGGACCCATGTGTTTGTCTTTCTAGCAGTCCCGAGTATTCACAAAGCTCTCATCCAGCGCCACATTTCAAAAAAATCATTTTCCCCCTATCAGTTTTCTTTACTGTCCAGCTTACACATCCATACATGGTGATTCATAACACAAGGGTGTGGATGATCTTAGTCTTAGTCTCTAGTGACACATCCTTACACTTGATTATCTTTTCTAATTCCTTTATTGCTGTCCTTCCTCGTCTCAATCTTCTAATTCCTTGATGACTGAACCAAGGTAAACAAAATCTTCAACTATTTCAATTTCTTCCATGCTGCTTCATTTCAGTGTACTTGCTGAATAGCTCGGTGTTTAGTTCTCTGGCTGTGGAGCCAGGGGTTGGGAGTTCGATTCCCCACTGTGCCTCCCTGACAGAGGCTGGACTGGATGATCCATAAGGTCCCTTCCAGCTCTGGAGTTCTAAATCAAGATTATGCACACGGTTGTATTTTTCAGAGCATCATGAACAAGTCACATATTGTATGGTTCACTGTGCCACTTTCTAATATTGATTTCCTTTATGCCTTTGCAGAATCTACGCTCTAACCAACAACTACCACATTCCAAAGTAGATTCTCAAAGAAAGCCTTGCAAAAATTATAACCCAAACACACATAATTTGCCTTATTATCCCTTTAGCTAAATTTGTTTTACAGAGCTTAGAGGTGTTTGGATCATCATTTGCCCCAAATTCCAAGATTTCTTTTAAAAAGAAAGAAAAGAAAGCCTCTAGCTGCTAGAGATCTAGCCAGGTCTAGCAGAAGAGTGAAGTCATCTGTAGTTTAAAAGGTTTCATAGAGATGTAAATCAGCAAAAATGTGTTTGTAGAAACCTGTTCAGCACCACCTGCACAGATGTTATGCAAACAATGCATAGAAAGAAACTATAGACCATAGTAATGAATATGGGAGCTGTAATCCTTAAAATGAAAATTTCAAAGATCTCACATCATGCATTTTAGGGCTTCTTTATATGGCTAGGTTGGGGCTGGAGCCAGGTGGACTAAATATGATCTCTAGGAGATTCAGTTGTGGGTGTTTTTTTTAACAAGACCTTTAATGGAAAGGGAAGGAAAAAATAATTCTTAATTTGATGCAGCACACTTTTCTGCCCTAATGGAATCTTAAAAAATCTGAGGAGCAGATGAAATATTTAATTAGTCAACAACACAAGGTGTCTCTCATATTCAGCCACTTCATGACACTGGCAAATAAAAACAGGAAGGTTTTTCATTGGTTTCCACCAATGACACCCACTTGAGATGAGCCAAAAGAGGGTGATCCCACTTGCACCCAAAAAAGTAGAAGCCCCTAACCCTAACAGGGCCCAGAAAGGTGCAGGCAGGACCATTCTAGAAACAGTGCGGTTCACTTCAGCAAACATGTCACCTGACTGCCATCTTTAAGAGTGAACCAGCCCATCCCTGCACACAAAATGCCCATGTGGTCAGCTTTTTACTACATTTCTTACTTTGGCATGGGCTTGAAGGTTCTTGGGATCTCTCCCTGCTCTACAATTCTGTATGTCTCTGGTTGTATGATTTTATACTAGATGTGGGCACGAATTAAAAAAATGAATCACCAAATCTGTTCAAATATCGCTAATTTCTTGATTCGTGTTTGTACAAATCAATGCCCCTGACGAATACGAATCAATGAATTTCTAGCAATTTTCAATTTGTTGATTTTTTTGGTCTATAAAACAGCTCCCAAGGTACCTAGAGATACCAAAACTGAAGATAACTTTCCCCTGACTCTCCTCTAAAATCTCTCTAAGTTTGGGTTTCCCAAACTAGCTGCTAAAGGGCACTTTCCTGAGGGACCCACTTTGTGGATGCTTAACTCAGATGCCTGAAGTGTGTTAGAACTCGATGGGGTACCTACTTCCTGCCCAAGGTACCCAGGGATGAATCCCTGTTAAGGAAGCAATCCATTCACCTGAAGGTACTTGAAAAGTTAACAGCAATGAGAGGTGATTAAAGCATCTGTAACATCAGGCACCTTTATAGAGCAAGCCAGAGAGATTTGGGATTGAGGTGAGTGAGGAATGAGAACTCATGTAAGGACAAACTTCACACCCCCGAAAGGCTCTGCTTATTTCTGAGGAGATCCTGTTCAGGTAATAGCATGGGTTAAGAATAAGTAAGAGACCCAGGTTATCTGGACTTTCTTATTTTTCTAAGTGTGTACCTTCTCAAAAATTGGTGTTGTAATGCCGTGTAACTCTTGTTCTGCTTTTCCAAGGAGATTTATAGTATAACTTTCACCTTTTTTCTTTTTGCAGTTTTATCCTCTCTCTCTCTCTCTCTCTTAACTCTTTTATTTCTAATAAAAATATATAAAATCCTACCCAGATGTTGGATTTTTTGCATAGAGGAAATCTGGGTACTAATATTTAGTGTTGTGGCCTAGTTAGAGTGTTGAGGCAAGCAGAATGGAAGTGAGGATGTTGGCAGTGAGTCTGGGTGCATTAAGCACTCTTGAGTAACACTTCCTAAAAGCCACAACCCCAGAAAGGGGGTGGCATGCCAGAGAGTGTAGAGATTGAGCTTGATGGGTTCTCTTGCCTCTCCCGCCTTCCTTGAATTTCCCCATCTCAAGATGAAAAAGGGCAGAGGAATGGAGATATTATCTGAGGAGTGGACCAGGAAGGCTTGGCAGACAAGTCAAATTGTGACAATGACACACACACACCCCAAAAAAGGTAAACTGGAATATTTTCTGGTTAGTCCCTGAGCAAAGTGTTTGGGAGGGCGATAGAGAGCAAAGTACACTGTGTGACTTGTCTGGTCCGCTGATGCTTCTCCCTTTGCTATTCAAGGAGTCTTGAAGGAATGCAATGAATAGGAATACTTTTGTATGTAGGTGATGGAGCATATGGGCAGGTGAGAGGTAAGTGCTCTTCCTCACATGAGCTATACGTGTGCATTGCTTTAGGCTGCAGGAGATGCTCTGTGGTGGTGCAGTCTAGCTGACCCCAGACTTCCATCACAATCTATTCTCTGCCATGTCATGATGAGCCCAGGGTGGCTGTCAACACAAGGACAGGGTTTTTTCCCTGTTGAGGAAAAGAGAGGGGCAAGAGAGGAATTTCGGTTCTTCACACTGCTTCCGTAGTAATGTTGCACTTCTTTTCAGTCTCACTTTAACTCTTCTTCTGCTTCATCTTTGCCAGCACAGCAAATTCACTGACAGATCCATTAGTATGTTTAAGCAGGTGCACTGGTACAGTGCGTTTCCTAAATATCTTTTTTTTAAAAACAGTGGTGAAATCCAGAATAAAATCAAATCATCATCATATGGATGCGTCTATAATAATGTTCTAGAAGCAATGTACATATTATAAAGCAAACAACAAAATGCCTTTTTAAAAAAATTGAGAAAAGAGCATTTATTTTTAAAATATTTTTTATTCTTATTTGATTATTCTTATCTGAATAAGTAAAATAATTACTTGGTGTAGGAAACCAGTTGACTTTGGTGAATAGAGAGTAATAATACAAACAGTCCACAGTTACTTTGTTGGTGTTGTTTTTATATATATTGTATTTTTTATATATATGTGTGGCGATCCCTCTTTGTGCCCTTTATACCTCTGTGCTCCACGAAGGTAAATACGCCCTTTTCGCTGCCACCAGGTATTTTCCTAATACCAAATCAAGTCCCACACACAGGACCTGTCACCCCAAAAGGGTCTTATAATTTTAGGAGGCAAGGGTTTTAAATAAATTTTCTTTTATTATTGAACAAAATCATAAGGAGAATCAAATATAACTGTTTCATATGTTCATGGATATTAAATCAGGTGTTAAAGTGTATCAGATCATGTCATTATCTCTCATATTATACTGATGCGCTCATTCCTGCTTGTTCAATATATTTTACTCTTTCAATTTCCTTTCTTAACCCTTTTTGCTACTCCTAAGCCCTAGCACTCTCTCAATAACTTCTGGTCCCTAACTCTGCCTGAACCTCTTTCTCTCTCTCTGATTCCAACTCCTAACTGTCTCACCCAGCTGTTCCAACTGTCATTCT
>NW_018152396.1:11011-23339 GCF_900067755.1 Pogona vitticeps
CATCATGCTTGGGAAAGGCAGGTACCCCTTGGCTCTAGGGGGAGCAGGAGTTTTTCAGCGAACCAGGGGGGGTTTCAGGAAGGATCTATGTCTGCAGATCTCACAGGCCCTTTTTGAGTTCCCCAGCTTCATCCTCCTGTTTCTCAAACCAGGATATGTCTGAAAGAGAACATGGGAGGAAAAACAGGAGGGAGGGAGAAAGGAAAGGGCACTCATCCTCTCCCTAGATTGTGCCCAGGGTTCTGCTCCAGAGGTATGAAGAAACGACACATGGGGCAGGAAAGGGGTAAACCGGGTTGGGGTACCCATGGGCTGGTGGACACAGTCACATAGTGCCTCCCTTTTTGAGAACGTAGTTCCTAGAGGCATCCTTGCAAGGCAGTGCAAACCATTCCTTCCATTAAGACCCCCAAACACTCTTACACCGTTTTTTTCCAGTTGTGTTTTTCTTGCAAATTGGGGGAAGGGGAGCATTTCACAGAGAATATTCGTTGTGGACCACAAATAGAACATATCACATATCCTATGAGCAAAAAACATATCATATGAACAAAAACATACATTTGTGGCCAGATTCGGCAGACCGTGGCAGGAGGATAAAGGATAAAGGAGTATCTTTGGGGAAAAAAGAAAAGTACCCACAGGGATATTGATGGAGGTCAGAAAGCAGGAGGGAGAAAAAAAAGTGTGGGACACAGAACATGCAGGATGGTCAAACCCCCTGAGAAACGGGACACCAGGAGACTCTTCTGAAGAGGTGTTTGACAGAGAAGTCTTCGCACTGCCTGAGATTTCATTTCCTCAAAGGACTCTCTTGTGTGGCTCAGGCATGTCATCAAAAACACAAAAAAGTCTTGTGTCTCCTTCTTCCCTCCCTAGACCTTGGGGAAGTTACTTTTTCAGGTGAGGACTCCCAGAGACCCCACCTGTCCAAGACAGCAGCCGTATCCTTGCACAACCAAAATTGCCAGATAGGGTTTAATTTTTCATTCGCTGGCTGCTCTTTCTTAGATGAAACATCCAAGAGGGGCACCGAGATCTGCCTCAGGCTGACCAGGGCAAGGGCTGATGACCCAGGGGAAAATTATGGGAAAAGACCAGATCTGGCATCTCTTTCTTAAGAGTTCAAAACATTGATTTTATGAGTTGCAGAGGTACTGCAGAGATTGGCCTCTCTTTGAAGGTGCATCTGGAAGCCGAAACTGAGTGGGCGCCATCTTAGCACAAAGCTGTGAATCTCCCAATGACAGAGAGCGGAAAAGTAGAGAAGGATGTTGGAAAATAATCTGGACCAGAGCTTGAAGGAAGTGGCTTTTTTAACATATGGAACTCTTAAGGACCTAAACGCTGAAGAGAGTGGGTGTAACTTGTCAGAGAAAGTGACTAGACCGATATCTGACGAGATTGGCAAACATTCCCCTCCCCCACTTCATCTGAGGCTTGGTGAAGGGCGCTTCCCACTTAGGGAAGTTCTTCAGTATTCACCAAGATTTTCATTTTACGCAGTGTTATTTGACAAAACATGGATAACTCGATGTTCCCATATTCCTTTAATTTATTTTTAATTTCTAGTATGAATTTATCCAACTTCACGGATTGCTGCCTTGTTCTGGTGAAGGGGCTTGAGTAATTCAGAGAAGCTATGGGCTATGCCGTGCAGGGACAACCAAGATGGACAGGTCACAGTGGAGAGTTCTGACTAAATGCGATCCGCCTGGAGTAGGAACTGGCAAGCGACTCCAGTATCTTTGTCAAGAAAACTCCATGGACAGAAACAAAAGGCTAAAATATATGCTGCTGGAAGATGAGACCCTCAGGTCGGAAGGTGTCCAACATGCTACTGAGGAAAAGTGAAGGACAAGTACAAGTAGCTCCAGAGCTAATGAAGTGGTTGGGCCAAAGCCGAAAGGACGCTCAGCTGCGGATGCACCTGGAAGTGAAAGGAAAGTCTGATGCTGCAAAGAAAAATACTGCATAGGAACCTGGAATGTAAGATCTATGAACCTTGGGAAGCAGGATGTGGTCAAACAGGAGATGGCAAGAATAAACATCGACATCCTGGGCGTAAGTGAACTAAAATGGACAGGAATGGACGAATTCAATTCAGATGATTATCATATCTACTATTATGGGCAAGAATTTTGTAGAATAAATGGAGTAGCCCTCGTAATCAACAAAACAGTGGGGAAAGCTGTACTGTGAACCTTGGGAAGCAGGATGTGGTCAAACAGGAGATGGCAAGAATAAACATCGACATCCTGGGCGTAAGTGAACTAAAATGGACAGGAATGGACGAATTCAATTCAGATGATTATCATATCTACTATTATGGGCAAGAATTTTGTAGAATAAATGGAGTAGCCCTCGTAATCAACAAAACAGTGGGGAAAGCTGTACTGGGATACAATCTCAAAAATGATAGAATGATTTCAATACGAATCCAAGGCAGACCTTTCAACATCACAGTAATCCAAGTTTATGAACCAACCACTGATGCTGAAGAGGCTGAAATTGACCAATTCTATGAAGAGAAGACCTGGAGAAGATTGTGGATCTGATCATCAGCTTCTCATAGCAAAATTCAAGCTTAAACTGAAGAAAGTAGGAAACACCACTGGGCTAGCCAGGTATAATCTAAACCAGGGGTCCAAACCGAATTTACCTGGGGGCCGCTGGAGGTAGAGTCTGGGTGAGGCTGGGCCACATCAGATTTTCCACCAAGCAGAGCAAGAGTCCGAGGAAGCCACCCAGGAGTTTCCTTAGCCTGGCTGGGGCTCCGAGGAGGAGGAGGAGGGGTGCGCAAGCCCTCTTCGCCACCCACGACCACTTCTGGCTCCTTCTTCATGTCCACCACCACCAGCACCAGCAGGATAAAGAAGCGGAGAAGGGAGGGAGCGCCGGCGACCGCCTAGCTGGGAGTGGAGGAGGGCACGACATAAAATTAAAAAAAAACCCTCATAGAATTCACCTTGCCAAAGGAGAAAAGCCCCCATTGGTACCCGTAAAATTAAACAGAATGGGGCGGGGGGGCCCACAGGTGCGCAACATAAGTGCGTACACCCCTAAGTGACGGTGTCCAAATTGGGCCCAAGTAGCCATTTTCCCTCCCTGGTGTCATGAGACCTGTTAGTATTACAAGTCTCAGGTTTGAAGGGGGAGCAGGTATTATTGATCTCACACTGGTCACTGGAAGTTCCACATGACACATAATGAACTGAGGATCTGGAAAATGAATTATTACTACATAAAGATGGCATAGGCTATAAGATTGCCAAAACCCTGAAACTGAGCTGCAGCATGGGGGCCAAGATTAACAGGACAGCTTCCACTCAGAACAGGAACAAGAAGGACTGGTACAGCCACTGAATCTCTCAAGCAAGGAGAGACAGTAGTCCCAGGAATCTTATGTTTGAATACAGTATTGATACCCATTTTACATCCTGGGACTACCGTCTCCACTTAGAACAGGCCTCACCATGGTTGACCAATTAAGTTGAGTGCCCGTGCTCAGCATCCTATCCAGAGGTTGGTTTCGGGAAACAGACATAGGAGTGCTCCCAGCATTGCTGCAGAGGTTGAAGGGGTGGGCGGTCAGTCTGTCAGTGCTCAGACAATACACTGCACACTGCATCTAATTGGTCTCCAGGGCTGTCGTCCCAGAAGGAAGCCTCTTCTAAATACAAGAAAGCCCGCATACAGTTTGCTGCAGACAAGATCAAAGACATGGATTTCTGCAACCATGTCTAGTGAGACCAAGATAAACTTATTGGTTCAGATGGTGTCAAGCGTGTGTGGCGGCAACGAAGTGAAAAGTACAAAGACAAGTGTGTCATGCCTACTGTCAGTCATGGTGGTGGGAGTGTCATGGTCTGGGGCTGCATGAGTGCTGCCGGCAACCTTTCGGCTCAAACGATTGCTCGAGTTCCTCCTTTAGATCCATGGGTGACCCTCTTGTAGGCCCACAAATGTAGGGGGTGAAGATCCAATTCAGGCATTAAAGTCACCTAACAAGTAAAGCATTTGGAAAAACTATGCTTAACTCATCCAGCATTTGTTCCATTTATGTCCAGATGGAGTTTGCAGCAAAATGTATATGTTAATTAGAATTATAAGTAAACTAAAGGTACTGAACTTTATTATTAGACAGTTCTGCAGAATAGCAATTTCTGATACCAAGACGCCCTCCCACTCTAAATCTTCTTTAACTGCTGTTAATAGACCTCTTGAGGCTCTTCCCTTTAATTTCACTTTCCTTGCCGGTTCCTGCCATGAAAGTTAACCTGGAAGTATAATACTATCTTTTTCAATAAGCCATAGGTTACTATGACTCAATTAAGCCCACCTGGCGTTGTCAGAGGCTCAGAAAACATATTGTACTGAACCAGTCGTCAACTCCAACCTCCACAAATGATAACCCGCGCCTATATACTCCTGTTGAACTGGTATCCTGGAACATAGCTGGTCACTAATACTGTCGCAAACCTTTCCGTATATAATCGATGTACCATCTGCTAGATCAAAATTTTTCTGTCTGTGCTTTTAATGCTGCCCTTTCCATGGAATTCAACCCTTTAAAAATATTTATTAGTCCTGCTTTCACTTTACTTTCAGAGGTGACCCTGGTGAGCGGAAAAGCAGATCACAGAAGATGGTTGCAACCTGTGCTGGATGGGGGTGAGATCTTCTGGATCCAGGCAAGAGAGGTCTCCACAAGGACAAAGGTTTCTGGAGATTTCTGGAAATAAGGTCTCTCCATTTAAGGATTCCTCGGCCACCGGGGCACAATTGCAAAGGGTATTTCCGATTGTCTTGCTGGGATGCCTCAATTCTAACATGCCACTGTTGATAGAAGTGGCCAAGCCTTCAAAGCTTCGAGGAAGTTCACAACAAATTGATTTCAAATAATCCAAGAACCATCAGACACCCACAGAGCTGTTCTGCAATGCGGGCTATTTACTGGAAACAAAGATCATGGAATGGCACAGTTTCCCTCAAGGCCAATTGGACCATCACCTGCAAATGGTGGCCTTTTCTATTCTGGCCACCCCTGCATCCATCACAGGCATCCTTTTGTTTCCCCATTATCAATTCCAAGACTGGCCTTTCCAATCGAACTAACTACACATTTTAACCAGGCCATTTGTAGGTCTAGGATTGATTACTGGTTACGTTATTTTCAAGATTGCGGTTAATGTCCTGACTGCTGAAAGTTTCTCATCTTACTCAGAAGATAAAACGTTGCATTCCACAACAAAGTAGAAGTGTCATCTGCCTGTTCTAAATGCATTTCTTGATTAATAGGATTAATTTTAAAAATGACCTCTTCCACATTTCATGCATTTATATGGTTTCTCGTCAGAGCAAGCCCTCTGATGTAAATGGAGGCAACAGATCTTTTCATATTCCCTGATTTTCACCGTGTCAGTTCTCTGTGGGAAAATAAGTCCATGGTTTTGACTGAAGCACTTCCTCATTCCATGAATTTATATGGCTTCTCCCCTGTATGAGTTATATGATGTGAACTCAGGTGACTGTACGACTGAAGCTCTTCCATGCATTTATATGGTTTCTCCCCGTGTGAATTCTTTGATGTAGACTACGTCTATTGCTGTGACTGAAACTCTTCCCACATTCCATGCATTTAAATGGTTTCTCCCCAGTGTGAGTTCTTTGATGTGAACTAAGGTGACTGCTCCAACTGAAGCTCTTTCCACATTCCATGCATTTATATGGTTTCTCCCCTGTGTGAATTCTTTGATGTGAACTAAGGCTACCGCTATTACTGAAGCTCTTTCTACATTCTATGCATTTATATGGTTTCTCTCCAGTGTGAGTTCTTTGATGTAAACTAAGGGAACTGCTCTGTCTGAAGCTCTTCCCACATTCCATGCATTTAAATGGTTTCTCCCCAGTGTGAGTTCTTTGATGTGAACTCAGGTGAACTCTCTGACTAAAGCTCTTTCCACATTCCATGCATGTATATGGTTTCTCCCCTGTGTGAATTCTTTGATGCATACTAAGGTTATTGCTGTGACTGAAGCTCTTTCCACATGCCATGCATTTAAATGGTTTATCCCCAGAGTGAGTTCTGTCATGGGAAGTCAACTGAGGTCTCTGACTGAAACTCTTTCCACAGTCCATGCATTTATATGGTTTCTCCCCTGTGTGAATTCTTTGATGCATACTAAGGTTATTGCTGTGACTGAAGCTCTTTCCACATGCCATGCATTTAAAGGGTTTCTCCCCAGTGTGAGTTCTTTGATGTAACCTAAGGGCACCATTCCAACTAAAGCTCTTTCCACATTCCATGCATTTATATGGTTTCTCCCCAGTGTGAATTTTTTGATGTAAACTAAGGTTATTGCTCTGACTGAAGCTCTTCCCACATTCCATGCAGTTAAATGGTTTCTCCCCAGTGTGAGTTCTTTGATGTGAACTCAGGTGAACTCTCTGACTAAAGCTCTTTCCACATTCCATGCATGTATATGGTTTCTCCCCTGTGTGAATTCTTTGATGGCAACTGAGCCCACTGCTCTGACTGAAGCTCTTTCCACATTCCATGCATTTATATGGTTCCTCCCCTGTGTGCATTCTTTGATGTGAACTCAGGTTACTACTCTGACTGAAGCTCTTTCCACACTCCATGCATTTATATGGTTCCTCCCCTGTGTGCATTCTTTCATGTGAACTCAGGTTACTACTCTGACTGAAGCTCTTCCCACATTCCATGCAGTTAAATGGTTTCTCCCCAGTGCGAGTTCTATGATGTAAATTAAGGTCACTGCTCTGACTGAAGCTCTTCCCACATTCCATGCATTTAAATGGTTTCTGCCCAGTGTGAGTAATTTGATGTGAACTCAGGTTAGTGCTCTCACTAAAGCTTTTTCCACATTCCATGCATGTATATGGTTTCTCCCCTGTGTGAATTCTTTGATGGCAACTGAGCCTACTGCTATTACTAAAGTTCTTTCCACATTCCATGCATTTATATGGTTTCTCCCCAGTGTGTGTTCTTTGATGACAACTGAGGCTACGGTTTTGACTGAAGCTCTTTCCACATTCCATGCATTTATATGGTTTTTCATTTGTGTGAATTATTTGATGGGTACTTAGGTGATTTTTCTCAAAGAAGCTCTTTCCATACTGTGGGCATTTGTACGGTTTCTCACCTCTCAGATGGTTTTCACGTGAAGTAGAATCACTGTGCATAGTGATGCTCTCTTTTTTCTTTGTACAGTATGTGGACTTTGTCAAGTCTATTTTCATATAAGATTCCTTTGAATGTTTATATGCCCAGGGAACCTGTTATCCTTCCTTTTCCCTGTTGATTTTTTCACATGATCAGAAGTGCATCAACGTCAATAGCAGGTGAAGCTGGATATTTCTTTATCTCTCTTTTTTCCCTGGCTTCCCTTCTTCCCTTTTTATCCTTTAAAATATGTAGAATATTTTTGGTGCTTCACAATTGGGGTTTTCTGTCAATGAATGAATGACTGCCTCCATAGAATTCCCGTTGTCCTTTTCATCCCCTGATGGAGAGAAAAAAAGAGATGAAAGAGGAGTTCAATGCAAAAGAAATACCTTATTTGTTTGGATGAGTTCTAATCCCCAAGTCCAGATGAAGTGCATCCATGGATATTGAAGGGTGAAGAAATTGCAGAACCACTGTCTAATATTCTCTTGTCATCATGGGAGGTGGGTGATCAGACAAACATGTGCAGGAGAGCTGACCCTGTCCCTATCTTCAAAAGGGGGAATGAAGGGAACTGCAAACCATTCAGCCTGACATCCATCTCAGGGAAGGTTCTTGAGCAGATTACAGAACAGACGCTCTGCAAGAATATTCAAAACAATGCAGTAAGAAACGAAAGCCAACATAGAAAGACTGAAGGAACTGGGCATGTTTGGCTTTGAGAAAAGGAGCCTGAGGGAAGAGACATGATTTTTTTTCCTTCTGTTTTTCAACAGGGTTGACAATTGATAGTGTGTATTGGTCTGCTCTCCGTGTGGTCCATTCTTTGTTTTCTTTTGTTAAGTTCTGTCTAATTATTTTTTACCTCACTTGATCCTGATTTCAACTGGTCTCACGTAATTGGAGAACTCCTCTTCATCCTCTAATGGGATGGCTTCCAACAGAAAACAAACTGAGCTAGTACCCGCCCATCTCACTACGGACAAAACGAGCCCAAGCCAGCATTTCAAGAAGAGAAAGAAATGACTGTCAGAGTGATGGAATCTCTGGGGGTGGGTGTTCTTCTAATAATCATAGAATTAGGGGCCTACAAGGCCATCCAGTCCAACCTCCTGCTCAAGGCAGGAATAAAATCCAAGCAGATCTGCCAGGTGATGATCTCAGCTTCTCTTGAATGCCTCCAGAGTTGGAGCACTCACCAACTCCTGAGGTGATGGGTTCCCCTGTCATACTGCTCTAACAGTTAGGATATTCAACCAAAATCTGGCTTCCTTTAACTTGAGTGACGTGTAGAGGGGGGATTTGCTGCTTGGGTAACAGCCTAGCCTCCATATTATTTTATCCAAGCTTTGGGCTTTGGAGAGGACACTCCAGCTACTCCATACAGAGCACATTACCATAGTCTCTCGAGACTGAAGGATGGCTAATTGTTGCATGTCCTGCACTCTGGGATGATCGAGAACAGATCTTGCCCCTCCTCTATATGACATCCTTTCAAACATTTGAAATGTGCTATTGTATCACCCCCTCAGTCTCATTTTCTCAAGGCTAAACATGCCCAAGTCTTTCAGCCTTTCTTCATAAGGCTTGGTTTCCAGAACTCTGATCATCCTTGTCGCCCTCCTCTGAATTTGTTCCAGTTTGTCAACATCCATCTTGAAACGTGGTGTCTAGAACTGGACACAATACCAAGGTGAGGCCTAACCAGTGCTGAATAGAGGGGGGCCAGAACCTTGTAGGATTTTGAAAACTCTATTTCTATTAATGTGGCCTGAAATAGCGTTTGCCTTTTTTGTAGCCCCATCACCCTGTTGGCTCATATTTAGCTTGTGATCTATGACAATTCCCAGATCTTTCTTGCGGTAGTTTTGATGAGCCAGTTATCCCCCATCTTGTAACTGTGCCATTGGTTTCTTTTTCAAAGGTGCAGGACTTTGCACTTATCCCTGTTGAATTTCATTCTGTTGCTTTCAGTCCAGTGTTCCAGAACTCATTCATCATCACCCTCTGAGTACAATTCTGTAGCCAATGGTGTATCCACCTGACACTTGATCTATCCAGCACACACCTAGTGAGCTTCCTAATCAGGAGATCATGGGCCACTTTGTCAAAAGCTTTACTGAAGTCCTCCTTCATGGATTGCTGCCTCCTTCATGGATATTCCCTCTGTCAGGGAGGGGTCCTGATCAAAAAACAAGATCAAATTAGTTTGGCAGGAATTGTTCTTGACAAATCCCTGTTGTCTTCTAGTTCTTACTGCATTGTTTTCTAGGTGCTTACACAATGACCGCTTTACGATGTGTTTCAAAATTTTGCATTGGATTGATGTCAGGCTGAGTGGCCTGTAGTTCCCAGGTTCCTCTTTTTTGACCTTTTTGAAGGTAGGGACAACATTGGCCCTCCTCCAATCCTCCGGAACCTCCCCCATTTCCCTTGATTTCAAGAAAATAATGGAGAGCGGTTCTGAAAGTTCGTCAGCCAATTCCTTCAGTACTCTCGGAAGCAGTTCATCTGGCCCTGGAGTTTTCAACCTTTTCAAGTTGGTAAGGTATTCCTTGACTATTGGTTTATCAATCTCCAGCTGCAATCCTGTCTCCCCCACTTACACTTCCAATTTGTTTGGAAGTTCATAGTCTGTTTTATGGGAAAAGATGGAACTAAAATAGGAATTGAGCACCTCTGCCTCTTTTTCCTCTGTTATCATTTTTTCATCTCCATTGTGGAGCTGTGCCATGATGTCTTTTGTTTTTTGGTACTCACATATCTGAAGAATGCTTTTAAAATTGATTTTGTGTCTCTAGCTAACCTCAGCTCATTCTCAGCTTTTGCCCTCCTGATGCCATCCCTGCATTTCCTTGCTACTTGTCTGTACTCATCCTTGGTGGCTTCGCCTTCTTTCCATTTCCTGTGCATGTCTTTTTTGAGCTTTTGGTGAAGCCACACTGGCCTTTTTGCCGCCTTACCCCTTTTATTCTTGTTGGAATTGTTTGTAGTTGTGCCTTTAGAATTTCTTCTTTTAAATGGCAGACTATCATGCAAAATATACTAACAGCAGGATTTCAGCAAGTAAATGAACATCTCAGCCAAATAGCAGATCAGATGAAAGAGATGACACTAGAGATTAAAGATGCCGAACAACAAATAACTGAAGTCAAAACAAAAACACAAGATCTTGAGGAAAAAGTGAGAAGAACATATGCTAGACTGAATCGAACTGAAGAAACATCAGAGGCAGTGCTGAAGAATAAAAAATAAAGTGACGGCAGATTAGTAATGCTAGAGATGGAGAGAGCATCAGAGATGCTTAATTTTCAATATGTGCCAGAAAAGGAAGGGGAGGATCTAGAGATATTGAGTAAAGCCTTGGCTGCAGAAATAGGGATGGAAGCTGCTGACTTCCATCAATATATGGAAGCCTCTTTCAGGGTGAATTCAGCATATGAAACAGAAACAATCTCTCCAAAGAAATCCATGTGAGATTTATGAAGAAATCAATTAGGACAAGCTTTTGAGAGCCTCACAAGATAAACAATTGATAATAGAAGACAAGAAAATTGATGTCTTAAAACAAATTCGCTGGCAAATGAGGCAGAGGAGGAAGCAATACTCCTCCTTTGCACTGTTACTTCAACAAAATGGAAGTTTTGAAAAGTGCTGACACTAGAACAGTGGTTCTTAACCTTGAGTTACTCAGGTGTTTTTGGACTGCAACTCCCAGAAGCCTTCACCCCCAGCTGTGCTGGCTGGGGTTTCTGGGAGTTGCAGTTCAAAAACACCTGAATAACCCAAGGTTAAGAACCACTGCACTAGAAGATTTATTCTTTTCAATTGACACACATAGATACAAGATAACTTCGCTGATGAAAGTGCAAGACTTTATGGGAAAAAATGAGAAGAATCTGGCAAACCAGGGAGAAAGAAAGGAGGAAGAAAAATCAGAAGAAAGACCTCAAGAGAATCACAATCAGAATCAGACAGAACCAAACAGGAAGTAGCTGAGCCATGACATATCAGAGGCATGGCGAGGAAAAAAAGAGAAAGGTAGTAACAAACAACAAGATGACTAAAAAACAAGTGAAGATTTTTTCAGTTAATATAAATGGCCTGAACTCACCTCAAAAATGGAAAAAGACCTTTCTACAACTGCAGCAACAGAAATCTGATGTAATTTGCATTCAAGAAACCCATATGAAAAGAGCAGACCAGAAACTGTTGGAAAGTTCAAGGCTAGGAAAATTCGGACTTAAGTAAAAAGAAGAAAAATACGGCCATGTATATAAAGAAAGAACTGGAACCAAAACTATTTGCCTCAGACAACGGAAGGATATTAATGGTGGCAATCCAAAGAGAATCAACAAAAATGCTAAATATTAATATTTTTGCGCCAAATGGAAATCAAGAAAAAAATTTAAACAACTACTATTAGAATGAGCAAATAAAGATTATGACTACTATTGTGTGATTGGAGATTTTAATGCTGTTTTTGACGAAGAACTAGACAGATAAAATAACCAAAAATAGAGAGAGGAACGATCTCAAGAAATTTTCTACAATTGGCTGAAGAAGTAAATATCACAGATGCTTGGAGGATGTTTTACCCAAAGACAAGAGTTTATACTTTTTACTCTAACAGACATAATTCGTGGTCAAGAATTGATGCATGTTGGATATGAACACGCCTAAGAATTGGAGCAAATAGACATTTTACCTAACACATTTGCAGACCACAGTCCAATTTCATTGCAACTGGGTAGCAAATCAAGAGAATTTCATTGGAAGCTCAATACTTCACATTTAAGAAATACTGAGGAGAGACTTCTGGCTTGACGTCGTGACGATACAGTCCAGGGAGACAGAGCTCTGCTCCCCGAGACTGCTTTTCAGCCTGCTAGGGAGCCACAAGGGGTTTAAGTCACCCCGGAGAGGTGACGAGTGAGGGGGAGATGCCTGTAGATCACGAAGATAATGGCAATTGTCTTCGTTTGATCCAGGAAACTCCCCAAACCAGCAGGAGGAAAACAAACCGCTTGCTTGCTAGCGGTTTGTCCAAGTCATCGGCTGCCGAAGAAAAACAGCACTAAGTTTTGGATATTTTACATCGTGTTATCAACCTGGGTGAGACTATTTTTCTTCTCC